>VXBO01014102.1:6104-134316 GCA_013400135.1 Rhinoptilus africanus
CCACCGAGCCCTCCCGCCCAGCCCGGCCCCGCTGTCGGCACCGCCGCTGCGCATCCGCATAGATACGCGCGTGTCCGCGTCTATCTGCGCTATCCGCGTATGTTATATATAAGTGCGAGGGTTTACGTGCTCCGGAGCGCGGGGCCGGGGGCGTCCTCCCCGGCGGCAGCGGGATGCAGACCCCGGGGCAGCAGCCTCCATCTCTCCCAGCAGAGATGGGGTGCGCCAGTGGGATGCAGTTCCTGCAGGATTCTGGTCCCAGGGCTGCTCCCACTGCCCACGGGGTAAATCAGGAAAACCAGGGGACCCCCTGCGTACAGGGGGTTTGGGGATCCAGGCGAGGGGCTGCAGCTCGGCCTCCCCCCACCAGCCCCGTTAGGCCCTGCGGCGGGTTTGCCTGTTATTTCCCATGGCATCCTTTATCAAAAGGGCTGGTGGCATCGTTACAATTCAAGGGTTGACAAAATCCGTGGGGATTTCATCCTGGCGCAGGCTCTGCCAGGTCCCCCTGGCTGTACCCAGGGTCAGGGCACGATTGCAGGGGGAGAAGTTTTGGGAATGCCTGAATCCCTTCAGCCCACCAGACGCATTTGCAAGTCACTGAGACTTGCGCTTCTGAGCAAGGGAGGGGGCACTCCTGAGAGCCCCACGCTCCATGCGGGACAGGCGCGTGCTGCCAGTAGGTGCTTATATGGCTAATAAAATCTGGGACAAGCCCCCCCCCCCAAATAATACAGCGCACAGGGCTGGAGGCTGAAACTGTTTTCTGCAGTTGCACCACAGCAACAAACTCTGATTTCTCCCCCAACTCATTACATTCAAGAAATATATCCAGATTTTTAGTGCCACTGAGCTCCAAACTTTGGTGCGAGTGACTTCTGCCCTGTTTGGCGAAGGGAAGCTGCGCGTGCAACACGGAGAAAACACTGAATTGCCGTGGAAAATCCTGCCTCTCGCCCACAGTTTGGAAAACGGGTAAGCAAAGGAGAAAGGTATAGAGCAAAAGAGGACACTGGACACCCCAGTGGAAGGGGAGGGTGGCTGTGGGCAACTGCCTCCCCTGTCCGATGAAGACTCTGGTGAAGCTGCAGCGGTGCTGCGCTTCCCAAAGTGTTTAAGACACCAGTACGGGATGCTATAGGGAATGGAGCTTGTTCCCATGGGCAAGGGCCAGCACTGGTGCACTAAGTGCCCTCCGGCCATGGGAGGGTGAAGGAGGCAGGAGCGAGACACTGTCCCACCTTGCAGGACAGGAGCCCTTTGCAGCTCCTGCCAGGACCCTTGTTCTTCCCCTCATCCCTTCACATGGTTTATGGCAGCTTGGAAGTTTCTACAGAAGATGGGGCAGTGGAGGGTTAGTTACCCTGGCTTCCAGGGACCGCAGGCTCCCAGATACCCCAGTACTCAGGTACGATGGCTCCCAGGTACCCCTGTCTCCCAGGTATCCCAGGCTCAGAGGTACCCCAGTACTCAGGCACCCTGGCTCCCAGGTACCCCAGGCTCCCAGGTACCCCGATACACAGGTATCCCACAACACAGGTACCCCAAAACAAAGGCATCCCAGTACATAGGCTCCCCAGACCAAAGGTATCCCAGTACACAGGCACCCCAGTACTCAGGTACCTCAGCACACAGGTACCCTGCTACAAAGCTACTCCAGTACTCATGTACCCCAGAACACAAATACCCTGCTACATAGGCAGAACCGAAGGACCTTAATACTCAGGTATCTTCACTACACAGATACCCCCGTGCTTAGTTACCCCAGCACACAGGTACCCGAGTACTTGTATACCCAGAACGCAAGTACCCAGCAGACAGGTATTCCAGTGCTCAGGTACCCCTGGTACACAGGTACCCCAATACTCGGCTGCCCCGGCACGCAGGTACCCCTGGACACAGGTGCTCCAGTACACCAGTACGTATGCACACCAGTACCCCAGCACACGGCTGTACCTGCACACAGGTACCCCAGAATACATCCCCGTGACCCAGGTACTCCATCACCCTGCTGTCCCCGGGCACGTTCCCCCGCTCTGCCACCAGCCCCATGCAGCACCGGGATGGGCTTTCCCGGGTTTTTGCCATTCTCTGGCAAAGACGAGGTTGGTGCAATTTGCTTTTGATTATCAAACATCACGAGACCTGCTCCAAAGGCGATGCCAAAGGCATTTATAAATTACTAGCTAACTTGATTTAAACAGTGTGATCGTAGGAAACAACGAAGGTTGCTTCCCCGCTTCCCCTTGTTGCGACAAATTTGCATTCGGCTCTCGGACGACGGCAGCGGGGCTGCGGCGGCACTGGGTTTCCTAGGAAAAGTTACCGGCGGCCTGCGAGACAGCTGGAATTCATATTAGAATATTTTTAACGTGCTCTTACAAATACTTTGGCATACGCCTGTTCCACTCCTTTTAATGATGTTGACTTCATTTCCTTTAATACGGGGGGGGGAAAAAAACTGCTACACCAAAAAGACTTAATTAAATTAATAAGAAGAAACAATAATAAATAATCGCAGTTGCGTTCCTGCAGGGTTGCAAAATTCGTATCGGGGCATTTCACTGGGAGAACCGGCGGGTTTTGTGGCTGGGTGTTGGCGACGGGCGCCTCGGTGGGCCCCTCGCCCCCTCCTCTCCTCTCCCCCCCCGCCGCTGCCCGGGAGCTGGTGTGTGGATGCGTGTGCCTGTCTGGATGCCTGTGTGTCCGTCCATCCCTCTGTATGGAATTGCCGTGCGTTACTGGGATGCCCATGGATGGATCGGACCCTGCACCTGCACCGCGCCCCCGNCGCCCGGGCTGCACCTCTGCGGCGGCCGGGGGAGGAATAAACCGCCCTTTGCTTCCAAACCCAGCCGAAGCGGGGGGAAATAATCCAGATGGAAGCCCCTGGGCAGCTTCGCCCTCGCTCAGCCCGCGGCTTCTGTCACCCACGGTGTGTGGATCCGACAGGCCTTTCCCCGTGCCGCCAGCTGGGTGTGGGAAGGGGAAGGTGGGGTGCCTCCGGCTCCTTCTCCCAGATTCCCGGTCACCTCCATAATCCCGGAGAAGGAGGGAGGAGGCAAGATGCCACGCTCCCCGGGGAATCCCAAGGGCAGGTTTCCCCCAGCCCATCGGTGTGGCCCCTCGGAGGCCGCCCCGCGGGCAGGCCCTCACCCGCTGCGGGTCTGTGAGGAGCCGGGGCTGTCCCCACACACCGCCAGTGGCGCCGAGGTTCTTCCCTCTCTTTACCTGAAGGAAAGGACGCTTTTTCATGCCACCGAGTTGATCTCCCTCAAAATGCGCTCAGTAAAATGGAAGATAGGCAGGTGGCTTCAGCGTCGGGGAACATTAATGCAGGCGGACAGGTCTCCAGCTGATGTGAATGGACGGACCTGCAGTGCCTTCACATGCAAATTTACACCAGCTGTTGGCTTGGCCTGGCCTGCCCCTGATCTAGAGGTGTGTGTGCTTTGTCCCACTGCCCCCTTCCAAACTGGCCCAGCAAGGGCAGCTCTATGGAGTGTATTTAGCATGACCGCTAATGTCGGTAAGGGTTTCAGGGCAAAAAAAATTTATCCAGTTGTTTGCTGGTAGTATTTTTCTGGTTTTAGCTCTGAAATGTTGCAAACCCCTGAATAATCACTGCCCATTACCTTACGTCTATCACCTTTTTGGTTTTAGCCTGAGGAAAACGATCCCCGCGTGCAGTGGGAGTGCTGCTGTGAAGGATGTCTCCTGGAGCTTCCCCGAATGACATTGATATACGTACAAGAGGCTGAAACACTTCACGATAGAGGTATAGACGTGTGTATATACCACCACGTTGGTATAACCACCCACGGAAATGCTAATATTGGTGTTAGAGAGCAGGCAAACTCTGCACCTCTGTGTGTGCCTGCACAGATTTGAGTGATATTTTCCTCATGCCTTCTTGGATCGGTTTCCTAAACCTCAGTAGAAATCTCCTTTTACACCAAATTTGAGGGATTCTAACCTGACAGAGGACTTCCCAACAAGCACCATATAAGTGTTTCCTGGCTGCTTCTGTGGGAGACTCCTTTGCTGCTGTTTGCTAAGTGAAAATAGGAATTTTTACCCGCCCAGCCTGGTTTTTTTTGTTTTTTTTTTTTACCCATGTAATAAAATATGACACTAGAGGGCGGCCTGTTAATGTAATTCAATAATGAAGTTGCAGCGTCTACACATGGAGGCTCAGCATCGTCTCCTGCTTCGCACCAGGGCCGTGGCTGGAAACAGGCATGGGAACGGCACCTTTCCCCTCTCTGAGACAACCACTGCTGCCCTGAGACGCGGGGAGTGTCCAGGGTGTAACACCAGAACCCAAAATAATAAATATTGTAAGAAATATGATTTACCACAAGACGAACGCGATTTGGGTTGTCTTGCGAGAAGTCCCGTGTTTAGCACAGTCCAGATCGGAGGAGGAGGTGGCAGGAGCTCTCCTGTCCGTTCCCTGGTGCCAGACTCTTGTCCTGCCCCAAAACATTGCACCTACTTTTACAGCTAAATGCAGTTGCAGCTCAGTTTTAGCAGTTGGCACTGCAGTTCAGTGAGTATAGTCCCCACGGATAGCTCGCTCTCAGCCTCTGCACAGCTTTCCTGTGACTGAGGAGGTCTCTTACAGTTCCAGAGACCAGTTTCCTTGTGTCAAATGAGGTTAATAGCTGCATGCAATTTAATTAATTAAAGATTGCAAATATTTTTAGAGCACCAGACACACTATGCGTCAGAAACACCAGGTATTATCTAAGTACACAGTGCTGTCATCATTGATATTTACATTTTGTACCTCCTGGAAGCTAGGATTTCCTTGTGGTAGGCTGTCAACAGCAATATCTTTTCTCCCCAGATTCAAAATCTGCGTGTCAGACGTGAGTCAACGGGCAAAAGTGACGTCAAACAGACTGAGGTAAGACCAAGGATGCAGGTCACAGTCCTGCACGCGCTGGCAGAGACCTGGGACACTGTGGGTTGTTGCACATGGACCACACCACGGGTGGGTTTTAAGGCATCCTTAAAACCTTATTGCAGCTTCCTCTGCAATAGCTTCAAGAGGCTTTCAGTGCTGTGAGACTATCAAAGGTAATTCACCGTGTTCACCATGAAACGAGAGAATGTTTTAAGCTGAACTTCAGTGAGAGTTTCGTATTGTCTGGAGCAGAAATTGGCCTGAAGTTACAGATGGAAAGAAATTAGTGGCCGCTTTTCTGGAAACTGATGTTCCTTAGCATTTAGCAATAACGTGTCCTTAGTTTTTGCTAAATTGCAAATGAGCAATTAATTTTTCAGCACTTGTGCAGAATACTTTAAAAATGGAAACATGAAAGTCTTCTATTAAAATGAAGTTGATAGTATGCACCTGCCACTAATGTACTGTACACTGTGTCTTCCACTCATTATAGTGATGATTTGGGTTGAGATCAAGAGTCATATAGTGAAAATCACTTCAACACGTGCCTGTTCATATGCATAAACTCCTGTGTACCAGATGGCAAAATATAATGACATCTTAAACAGCTAATTGCATAAACCTTGTAATGCAGATAATTGCTGAACCAAAGTATGAGTTAATAATTTCCCACTGTATTGCCTGGCTTGACACTAATTCTAAAGGAAAGTTGTGACAATTCTAACACACTAAAGTTCACCAAGCGGTAATTAAAACTAGCACTTAAAATCATTCGACTTTCAAACCCCTAATTACAATTCAGTGGAATCACTTTGTAGAAATCTAACATTTATAGATAGTTACATGATAGCTGATATTTCATCATCGTCCCTTTCATGGTGTTCTTCTAAGGCATGCTTCAGGAAGCGTGTAGCTCTCTCTGGAAGTCTAAGGTTGTAATGATTTCCCTACCAGCGGTCACTGGGAAACACTCGGAAAACACTGGCCAGGACTAGGAGTGAGCATACAAACTGTAAGTTTTTTCACAGTTTACGCTCAAAGCAGCAAGGCAAGTAGTAATTCTTAATCACCTGACGATCTATAAATGTAAATAAGCAGCAAGCCACTACAATGAAACATATCAAAGAGTGTGTTTAAGAATTGAATTGTTTTGGTTGGGTTGATAACACGCATACTGACCCGAAAGGCCGGCCTCTAACACATTATCGGCTGTTACTGTGTATTGGAAAAGCTGCCATGGGATTGAAAGAGCGAAGAATGGAAATATAATTAATGATGGTAAATACAGTTTTAGGAGAAATAAGCCTTATCAGACAAACCCAATTTCTTTCTTTGATGAGGTGCATCAAATAATATGATGAAGGTAAAGACTGAATGATAAAGGTCAATGAAGAGATGTGATACTCATTTTTTTCTGGAGATTAGAATTAACACTGTGTGATATTCTGATCAAAAAACATTAGAAATAGCAACAGAGCATGCACTAATTAGATTAGGAATTGGCTAACAGCCTGTTAAAAAGTAGCTATGAATCAGGAAGCATTATCAAAGAGGAGAGTTTTACCAGGATCAGCATCAGGTCAGATGCTAGTCAATGTTTTCTTCAATGATTTGGTTGCAACCACTGCAAATTCACAGCTGATAAATTTGAGGATGACGGGAACATTGGTGGAGTGACAGACAGTGATGAGAATGACACTCCAAGTGATCTCAGTTGCTTGATGAGCTGAGCCCATTCAAACACAATTGGTTTTAATACAGACAATATAAGATTATGCGGTTTCTGGTGCTCACACTTTTAAAAGATTGTTGGAAAACTGGAGAGGGTGCAGAAAAGAGCCCCAGAGAGGATTTCAGGGCTGAAAAAAGTGCTTAATGGTGAAAGACTTAAAGCACTCAATCTGCCTAGCTTACTGGAAAAAAGACTGAGACGTGACATGAGTATAATGTGTAAGTATTTAAGGATCTACGAGATCTGCCTGGAAATATCTGTTGGATAGTGATGACATTTTTAATCTTTCAGCAAAAAATGGCTATCTGCAAGCTGAAGTCAAACAAACTCAAGCGAGAATATAGGTTTGGCTTTTTTTTTTTTTCTTTTTTTAATATCAAGAGTGGCTGAAGGCTGACTTTCAAGGCACAAAGTAGATACTGTGGTTTTTTGATATTTTCAAAGCAAGTCCAGAAGACCCGCTGCAAACAAAACTGAGTTAATGCATTTAATGCGGGAGCAATGGCACACAATGAGTTGTAATATAATCAAGAGGCTCTCCCTAGCCTTCAGTGCTGTGAGTCTATACACACCAGCAGAGACCTCTCCTAAGTGTTTGGAGACAGGAACGCACACCTGTGCAAAGGAATAACCAAGTAATAACAAGTCTAACACATTTCATGGCCTCTCCAGACCCAGGCCAGGTGTGCAGATATCACACATTTATATATCTCTAATAATGTATTATGTTAAAAACTAGAGACTGAGTTGATGTGCTGATGGAGCTACATGAAACCACCAAAAGGCAGCCCCCTACCAGTAGATCTGTCACCTCTTGCCTGCCTCCTGGCACAAACCAGCTGACTCCTCCGAGCTCTGCCCTTTGCAAAGGAGAAGCAGTGGTCCTGTCTCCGGGCACCTTCTACCTAGAAGTCTCTTTTATTCACAGTATGAATAAGACAGTCCTGGATTGCAGTGGGTTGCAGATAGAATATTAGGCTGAAACTTTACCCCAGACCTCTTTTTCTTAAGCAGTCCTGCCTCAGCAATTGATTCCCATAGGGAATGCTGACAATCGCTTGTCACACAGCTTCCTGTCTCTGCGGCCACATACACCCACCACAGCAGTTTCCAAATCTGTATACATGGTCTTTGCATCCTACAGACCTGTTCCTCTCTCACCCCTCTGAAAAGTTCCACAACTGTCAAAACCAAGAGCAAATGGAAACTGTTTACAGTACCAACACATGGTGCCTCCAATTGCAGCTCAGTGTAAGGCAGAAGGAAGAGAAAGCAGGGACCTCAGCCCGTTTCCTTCAGCTCTAGTATGTTCTTGGGGCTCTCCCATCTAAGTTCAGACAAAGCAGCCTACCCTAATGACCTGCTAGCTCCCGATGAAACCTGGGAGCTGAACTCTATAAAATCAAATAGCATGTGCTGATTCTGTGGAGGAGGTCAGAGCAAAGGCTTAGCACAATCCCCTCTGCCCTTAAGTGTATTTATTAGCCCATGAAAGGTAACTACCAGGTGTCTGTCATGTTACTAATTTTACAGCTGGATGTAACCAGATCGGATACAAAACATTTTCATGTTCAGGCCTTCCTTACGGCTCCCTGGGGTCTTTCCAGCCATCCCTGGCAGCCCTTTTCCTCTGTGGGAGCAGCACTGGCATGTACAGCTGGCAAGGATGAGGCTTTTTTTTTTCCCCCAGAGAAGGATGCACCAGGGAAGACACCATTCTAGCTGGTTATAACATTTTCAGTCTATACTGAGCATCCTCTGTAAATTCTGATTTCAGGTGATTGAGTCAAGCTCTACAAAGTAACTATGCGGTAGAGCTGGTGATGCTTCATGTGATGCATGAAGAGATGGCACGTTTTTCTTTTTTGTATCTGTCCCCTAATTATTTACTCAAGGCAGTCTCTTAGCTGTCTGTAGCTAGCTGGGGTTTACGGACCAGGGTCTGGCCTGCCCTCACACTCTCCACCAACTGCAAGGTAAACGTGCCTCCAGATGATCCTGGTGGTTTCCTCAAGAGCACTGTCCTTGAGGGCAATTTCAGTACAAACCTCTATGACATGTATGCATTTTATTCATCAGTGGTATATAACTAAAGAACGTCATTGACGGTATTTCAGTCTGCGTATCTGCACCATAACTACTACAACTTGTCCAAACAAGAGATACTGACAACTCAGTAACAAACCAAAGCAAAAACCACACCAAGCAGCATTATTAATTGATAACTGAAATGCCAGAAGTTTGGGGGACACTGAAAGTATCAGTGATGGCAAAACCTGGAAGGTAGATAGTCTCAGGGCCTTAGGCAGAGATCGATCCTCTGGCAGATGACCTGCCTTCTGGTTTTGCAGTGATGCTGGTAATCAACGCTAAGCAGGAAATTGTTCCACCAAATTGACTCAGCAGCTTAAAATGAAACACGAGCTGAAATGATTTGCTGGGAAGGATGTAATCTGAGGAACTTCTATATCTTTAAAATAACTGATAGATCCAGGATGTGGTGGTATGATGTGAAGGTGACTTATTTCTCAGTCTGTGAATGTAAATTGGTTTTCCTCTTTTCTTTTGATAGATGGGGGTAGGTTATCTTCCAGAAGTAGAAATCTAGAAAACAAGACAAAATGTATTGTCATATCTCTCTCCTGCCCTTTACAACATTATTTTCTGCTTAGGATTTCTAGATACTTACTGTATTGATGCACACACAGAGTAAAAACAATTTCTGATAATGGTTTTTATCTAAACACTTAAGAAACAGCACTGAAAACATCACATGCATTTTGAGTTTTAATAATAAATACTGCTTAAATCGAATCTATTTCCGTCATTTCCTTTCTAACCAGCACTCAGTAACATTCAGATAGTGCCAATGTAATAAACATTCACCAAACACAAACATAACTCTGAGTTTTCCTACCTGGCTGCAGCCATCTGGTACTCTTTGGTGGAGCCACCATCTTCTCATCTTCTCTCCTCTTCTCTTCAGGAGGTTTTCGGCAAAGGGGCAGCCGCCACCTTTTAGCTTCTCCTGAAACTGCCTGCCTGTCTTTGCTATGCATCATATGTGTTCTGATATCCAAACCCACCAGAGACAGACTGAAAGATCTATTGGTAGATAGAGAAGACACTCTGGGAAGAGTGGATCTCCACATTCTGTTCTCTGTGGAGCATTTGCCCTCAGCCACTAGCCCAATAGCATAGGCTTATAAAATACAGTGTCATCTGGGAAGGGGAATCAGCTACCAGAACTGGTGAAAATCACTGGAGATTTACCACTTTTCCAGATGAACACCTGGCAACTGATTTTCTTTATCTTGACTAATTTGCCTTTGATTTCTACGACCCTAAGGCACATACAGATCAGACAATAGTTCAGCCTATAAAAAAAAGAAATGCACCTCTTCTTAGCATTGGTTCTCAAATTGTTCTTTCATGCACTGCTATCGCCATGGGTAATTACTTGCAGATGTCAGCTGGAACATGATGTCTTTTGTCTTCTCAAGTGTTTTGGCCAGCAGGGACCCAACAAGCTTTGGTTTACTGTGATTAATAGATTGCCTATTGGTCTAAATGACCACTGGAAAGGACATCTTGTAAGATAGAGCTTTCATTGTCAGCCGTATGGATTGCTTCACCTTGAGCTGTTCCAGAGCAGTGTTGCTGGAACTGTTTGGACCCGGGTACGAAGCCAGTAGACATAGAAGACTCTGTAATAACTTGTAATTCAGGTGCTTGAATTCCACAACGGGCATCAGAAAAAGGAAAGGAAACCAGTGATCTTGATCACAATTAGACCTGATTTATACATGCTATTTACTTATCACCCACTTCATATCCCACCAATTTAGATAGTTATTATGGATGCTTATCACTGTCTTAAAACACTCCAGCAATGATTGCTATCTGCTCTGTTAACTGATGATTTCATTGTTTGTTACACCTATTTATGTGTAACTGTCAGGAAAGGTTTTGTTGTTTCAGCTGTGCAAGTATAAGTAAGAACGATACTCCAAATCACAATGGGATTTTGAATAGGCAGTGGCTTCAGGGAAAAACCTGAAGATTGCCTGCAGAAAGAAAACAACCTCTTTGAGATTTTTGTCCAGCAGACTGGCTGCTGGAGGCCTTTCAGGTGTTCTCAGGGAGTTTCTGCGAGGCTTTGACATTTATAGGGTGGCTGTCGGTGTTGCATAACCTCAGGAGCATCATTATCATTGACCTATTGCAGAGCTGCCACTATTTCAAGTACCATGTTCTTCAGCAGAGCAATCCTTACCAGTACTTTGCTTAAATCCTGTCTTGTCAGCAAGATCTCTCTACTGTGTCCCTCATTTGTGTTTAGAATACAGTGTAGTAGTCAGACAAAGAGGCCCTACAAATTAGAGAACTTGGAGTTATGAGTCATTTCGGTAAATTTTAGCCAGGGTTAATTTCTAAAAGCTAATTCTTATTTACTGTTTAGTTCAGAGAATAGATTCTAATGCTGTTTTTATTTTGTTGTTCAATTTTAAACCTCTGTTATTTATCAATGTCTTTAAATGATTGGGTTTATTCACAGCATTCTTTAAGGCTTCTCCCCCTAGATTATTTTATCTTGGCGATTGAAGCGATCTCTGTATAGTTGAATACTACTTTATGCAGCTCCCATTGGGGCTATTCACATATCCATATGTGCATGCAGCTCCCACTAATGCTTGTCAATGGGACTTAACATATGAGCATGGACATGAGAATAGACCCCTTGCTGGGCACTTGACTAGATGGGTTTTTTTTGATGTTGATCCAGATCACTCGCGTCAAACATTGCTGTTATTAGAAATCACTGCGCTTAACAGGACCACTGAATGCAACCTCCCTTTCCTTCTCGTGCTTTCATACGGAAGCTGCTCGGTGAGTTTTACAGGCTCAGGGTAAATACTTCATAGACATGAACTGGAATCCAAGCTTGTTGCATAAAGTAGCTTTATTCTGTGCATTCCCTTCTGTTTGCCATGCAACAGCATACAGTTAAGCCTCTCCGCTGAAGAAAGGGCAGGGTTTTTTAAGGTGTAAATTGGGACTTGGACTGCATCTCCATCTAGGCAGGATGCTCGGAGCTTTAATATTCAGTACTTACGAAAACAAATGGAAATCTAAGGCAACTTTGAGTTTTTACATTTTACTTCTGTGTACCTGTTTTTAGCATCTTTAGTGGTTCTCATAACTGTGGACCCCCCACTACGCTGGTATTCATGTGCATATAAGTTAAGTGATGACAGAACACTTTCCGTCATGAAGTTGAAGTCTTCAATATGTTTTGTAAAACTGACGCATCTTGTACCATCTGTAATCCCACTCCACTGCAATTCAGGGACATGCAAATGTTGAATCATAATTATTTGCTAACCATATGAAAATAATTAACGATTTCAATATAATTTGTAACGAACACGCGTCCACATCTGAAAGGGGGAATGACCAAGTCAAGATGTGTTCTCTCAGTCTCTCTTTTCCGCTAGGAGGTTTTCTGCCTTTAAGCCACACTTTAAGACTTGGGAGGTTGTGGGTGGTTTTTTTTTTTAATGCACAATCCTTGGAGAATCTTGCTGAGCTATAAGCCTGGGTGTGCTAGGGACCAATGAACTAAAGTCAAGTAAAACATGGTCAGGAAGCACTGTGTTTCAACACATAGCCTTTCAGGAATTAATTTACTTAGTTTAAATCTTCACTTTCTACCTCCCTCCAGGCTTTCTCTAATGGTACTAGAAGCACAATCAAGCCACTAACAGAATACCATGTTATGAGACAATGTCTATTTTCCGGAAGATCTGGCCCCAATCCCACCAGCTACACTGTAGGCAGAACTCTGTATCCGGGCAGAAGTCTTGAATTCAGTCCTGTGGGCACTGGGACTCACTTCTCAAGGCTAAACTGGGGGCATATCTCAGGACAGAGCCTAATGACAGATTCAACAATTTCAGCAAGCAATAACTCACAGTGTTATCCATTGCCCAAGGCTGACAAGTGCTCCCTGTTCTAAGGGCTGATTTTTGGTGCCCATAACTTTGCCAGGTATTAGCCATTAGAGGACATTTTCCAAAATTCTTTTTTTTGGTCAGGTTGGTTTCTTTCTGGAGAACTTCTATCCAAACTAATTAATCTATCTCTAAGAAAGGTGTTAGGGAAAAAAATGTTTCAGTGTTACCATTCTGGTAGTTTGTTCTTGAAAAGCCCTGATGACAACAACAACTAGGAGACTAGCCTACATCATCTGTTAGAAATGTTTTACTGTAGCCTCAAAAATCTATTAAATCTGAAAAACCTTTACAAACTCAGAGTCTGCACGCGCTCAGCAGAAGTTTTCTATCATTAAGCTGCTGAACTCAGTACAGGTTTTATATGGAAGAGGCACCACTTGGGCAGAGTGGACAAAGCCTGTCTCACCATGCAGATGATTCATGAACACTGCTCTGCAACCTTCTTTCAAACATTTGCTAACTTTTGGGTGCTCAATCTTGCATTCCCCACAGTGTCCTGTGAACATCTCTTCGTGTGCAATTAAACGTAATTTACAAAGCAGGTAATGAGTTTAAATAACTGTGCCCCTGTTGCCTAGTAGGATGTATGTCTCTTAACTGGTACTAATGGATGGCAGCTATGAGTTACTCCTACATTAAGGTGCATTCATATTGAAATTTTGTACTGACTTTACAATGCATTTGATTAAAATGCAGAAGAATTACACGTTAGATATCATGTGGCTGGATGGAAGCATAATTTAGCTGAGTCTGCAGATGCAGTCATGCAGGTGTTTCCATAATTCTGATTCAGTTGGTAAAACTGTTGATGTTCAGTGGCCCTCAAATGACATAACCATCTGTGGTTCAGTTCCTTGTGAAAGGAATTCCTTGTGCCTTTTATCAGATACCATCCCTGGATTCCTGAGCAAAACTTCTGTGAATCAGGCAACATTTACATATCAGGTGTTTGGAGGGGAGGGGAGGTATTACAGACACCAGGTATTTCAGCTTGCATTTGTTAACCACAGATCTAGTGTAACAAGAAGATAATACCTGGGGTCTCTGTGGGAACATTCCCTCACCCTGTTATGCTTTCCTACACAAGAAAGAATTAAAGTCTGAATTGTGTCTGATTTGCAGTTCGTGAAAATAAACCGATTATGGCCTTGCGCATCTCCCTACAAAACATTCAGGAACCTGAAAAACACTGCATGCCGGAGTTTTTATAGGTAAATTCACATTTTCTACTTAAGCCCATTATTGATAAATACAATCTTAACAGCTGCAACTATTGCTACTTTTAGTTTTCACAAGCAGGATGATGCTAGTTACTTTCAGCACAGAGCCAGAGAGCTGAGCCCAGCAAACATTCAGGTCCACAACTACCAGCAGAAGCTCTGCATCCTTAAAGGTGTGCATGTACACATTCTTTTTTGCTAGGCTGAGAACTTCCTGAGGTCAGGAAACTGTGATTGGGAGCAAAAGATGGTAAAAAGCAGGTGAGGAAAGCAGGGAGAGAGCTTACAGGAGCAGCGCTCCCTCTACAGCTCTAGTTCAGCAGAGGTAGGGCTGCAGCACGGCACTTTGCAGCGTAACACAGCTCCTGCCCTTCCTACAGAGTTTTCCAGCCTACAGGTCTTTCCAGGCTGGGAACATCTAGCCCTTCACTACCATTGGAAGCAGGCTGACATAACCTTTGGAGGATCACAGACTTTACGTCACTGGAACGCAGTGTGAAGCAATCTAGCTAATGTGCAGTTTTGTCTAGAAAGTCTTTGAGGGTTGAACGTGGTTTGAAAGGAAAAAAAAAAAACAAAACCAAGTCAGTATCCCAGACAGTTTCCTCTTCACCTCAAGGGTCATCACGTTTACACATTTTGAAAGAGTTACTGAACTAATTTGTAAAAGACCCTTATTTTATATATTAAGAAAAAATAAAGACCTCACAAGAATTTCAGTCCGCCAGCAACATGTGGAAACAAGAAAAATCTGTCTTCAGTTGATGAGATATTTATTTATCATTGAAATCACAGACATTTGCATCCAATGTAAGGGCAAGACAAGTCTTACGCATAACCTCCTAGAGAATTCAGTTAAAAGCAGTTTTGGATACCTGTAAGTAATTATGCTATCACATTCTCCAACGGATTTAATTCAGGCCAAGTAGCAACTACTGTATGTCCAAAAGATAATGAATTAAAGCAATGCTTTGGCATATCCCCTTTCTGAAATGTTAGCAGCCTCTCAAGTGACTTGAAAAATGGGCTTCAATAAATGGACAGGAAAATATATGCAATTAAATTCAATCAATAAAGCTGTCCTTGACCAAAGTCCAAACATTAAAAACAACTCCAATTGAATTATGAGAAATCCTTTTCTGATTTTAACTAGATTAGTTTAATCACATGTGCACCCAAGTTGCGTGCCGTTCCTCAGGAAGTTTATGGAAACAAAAAGCAACATACTACCCCCTGCCTCTTGCTTCAGCCCAGCTCCAGCTTTTGCTTAGAGGAGAGTGCTGTTCTAGAAGAGATATTTTCTTATTAACAAGGTCATTCACTCCAAGGAAAATGGCAGAGCAGGGACCCAGGTGACAGCCCTAGTTACCAGCCTTCTGCCTTTCTCCTTCACTCCCACAAAATTCCTCGTCCCTGTAACTACACAGGCCCTTTCTTTCCTCTTGTTGAGAAATAGAAACATTTCCCAAATCCTGTAAAGCTACTCAAAATGTGAAAACTCTTCCAAACCGCAAAGTAACCAGAAGGTTTTGATTTTTTCCCCCACTTTTTCTTTCCCTTTTGAGCTTTTTTCTACTGTACTGATACAGCTGAAGAGAAATGCCCTAACAAAATCAGAGGTGCTCCAAATTACAGTGAGAGTACACATAGACACAGGCCATAGATGTAAGCAAATCTGGAAATAGGAATCCTTCAGAAGTTGTTTTTCTCTTTAAAAAAAGCAATTAAAAAGTCAGAAGCTTCTGGAGACAAGTTTTTTTGCAGCAATCAGATATTGCAAGAATCCTTACAAACAGCAGGCAAAGTAAGTCCAGGTTGATAAATACCAATCAGGACAAATTTAAAACTCTATGCTGAGAAACCTACCCCAGCTCCCCATTACCTCAGACAGAACAGGAGTTCACCTCTTCCTTTCCCCAGGGACACAGGAACAGCTGGCAAACAACCTCACATGAGCCAAACAGCCATCAGCTGGGAATCACTGCACAAGTCTACTTGCCTGCAGGAGATCTGAACCAGTAACACCTGTGAGATCAGCATTGCTTGGCTGGTTCCCCGAGCTGTCCTGCACAATGAAAGTACTCTCTTAAACTCAGAGGGAAAATAGAATATTGTGTTATTTTAGATCTGACCTTTCATCCATGAAGCATTTAAGATATGAAATGGATGGATCTGGGGAAATAATTCATAAGTAGCAAAGCGTTTGTTGGATTTTTACTCTTTGGGGACTTTCTGCAATTCTTTCCAAAATCAAGGCTGTATTATGACAAAATGATTTGCCTCAGATAAGGGACAGCGGATCAGAAGCAAAGTTATTTTCGTGCCCCATAACAAGAGAAGTGTTGCAATCAGAAAGAGGGAGTAAAAGTGTTGGTGGCAATGGTTGCAAGGTCCAAGAACTTTTCTCAGTTTTCTTCATGAAGCTGCCTGCATGAGTTGGATGGAGAATAGCCACCGTGTGACTGTGCTCACCCCTGATCTCATCTCTAGAGCTCTCACAAGGATGTAACTTGGTGACTCACCTACTAAAGTGACATTGTTATGCTCAGTTCAGCCCCCCCATTATTAAACTCCAAGCACAGCTGGCTGCAGGACATGGAAATCTTCATATGGCTGCAGCAATTGCACTGAATTTCACACTTGCTTGTTGCTGGGTCAGCGGGATGGCTCTGGAGACCTTCCCATGAATGTATCCCCACAAAAGCTGTATGTGGGTCTTTAGTGGGATACGGAGCCAAGTGTGACAAAACCATAGAATAATATGAAATATGACAATAAGAATAATATCACACACACACACACAAACCCCGCCCGGTGCCACGCTTATGAGATTGGGAAAACTTGTCTGTTTTAAGTGTCCTACTGACTCCATTTCGACCAGCTTGACTGATACTTCAAAAATGTGTCAGGAGATCAAGCTGAGTAGAAAGACACTGAAAAAGGCAAATACCTTCCTGTTGACAGCAGAACCGCTGCCTTGGACAATCTTTAGCTGTTTGCACACATACTGTGAAGCCCAAGAAGCTCGTATTCCCTTAGCAACCAAAGTTGGCACCTGTGATATTTGTTTTCAGCGACTGACACCAAGAGTTTGAACTTACATCTGTTTTACTGAATTATGGTAAAACAGTATTAGTAACTGCAAAAAGCAGCTCTAATTTGGACAATACCATCCAGATCATTCGCAGCTTGTACTGCTTGTAATTTCGTTTCACATCCCACCCAGAAAATACAGGAAACTGCATAGCAAAAGAACATGACAAGTTTTACGCAAGCTGTGTCTTGACAGCTTGACCTATTCCCAGCTATAAAACTTGCTTATGTAGAAGTTTTCCTAATGTCTTTTATAGTTCATTTGCGAAGGATTGTCCACCTGGTGCCTTATCACAAACTGTGGAACGAGTCCAGGAGATGGCAACAACACGAACTGCTGTGGGGGATAACAAGGACTCTGTTATGACTGGGAACGTTTGCAGTACTATAAATAACTCTATCAATATTGTGATAATGGCACTTTAAAGAGGTCTATTTTACAAGTGTTGAATGTAAGAGAGACCACAGCTGTGCTCATTAATTCTGAAGTACGCTCCTCTCCACGTACAATTTGCAGGTGTAACAATAGGAGTGTTGACTCAGTGCAGGTCTAGCTAGTGTTTGGATTAAAAAAAAGGTCACAGTAGAATGATTAGTTCTTAACGAGGCTTTATTGTGTTTGGCAGAGGGAAAGCAAATGATGATAGTTTAATTGAAAACAATAAAAGTAAAATGGAACTTTGTTACAGAATTTAGCTATACGTAAATAGCTTCTCCCCCCCAAAAGAGCAAGTACCGTAATTGACAGCAGTAGATCTTTTGATAATTAATTGCAGTAAATTATCACTTGGCACAAAGAAGGCATAATTCTAATTAATTTGCAACCTTTCCAGCATAACACTGAATTGAAAATGGCACTGCCGTAATTTTTTTCAAGCTAATACAGAACTGGAGTACAAACAACATTGTGATGCTTTCTTGTGTCTTCCCTGTTTGGAGTTGAATCGAGGTGATTTGGTCCTTTCCACACAATTGCTGTGCCACACAGAGATGACCCAAATGGGCAGGAGTTTCCTGCACAGTCAGAATTAATCTGCCACAGCATGGGATAATATAATTACGTACAGAGATCCAGGCAGAGAACTGGTTCAGCTGGGGCTCGTCTGGGACATCAGTGCCTTGATTTGAGGACAGTCAGGGCTGTGTCCCTTTCACTGCCCTTTAAATCTAGATTTGATTCAAAAAGGAGGTATGTGGTAATGTGGACAGGCCAGACTATTTAGGCAGAGTTAAGAACTACAGTATCTGTCAAATTCATCAGCCTCCATCTTGTTAACAACTTACAAATGAATTTTCTTTACCTCTGGGAACACAAAACCCCCTTGGCAACTGCAGGGCAGAGCTATATGGCAAGTCCTCTCGAGGAAGTGTGATGGAGGGAGATCTATTGAGGCAGCCAGCAACAGCACAGGCAGCTTTCAGCTCTAAGAACTGCCTGGATGCAATGGCCAACAAATTCATTTTAAGCAGGATGCTTCGTGAGTGCTCGTGGATGAGGTGCTGTTCCTCTCTTATCATAGCCAGACTTCACAGCAAAGCTCCCCAGCTAATGATTTTTTAATGGAATTAAGATCTGGGCCCCAATCTGTGATTTTACACACAGCCCACAACTCTTCTGTGCCCCAAAATTTCTCTGTGTCCCTGGGAGATAATATTTACCTCCTGCGCTTCAGTGTTGTGAGAATAAATTAACTTTGGGAGAGTATGTTGAGCTCCTTGGAAAACAGTTACTAAATAAGTGCAAGTATTATCATACATTAAATCAGATCAGCTATTAAAAACGAGAACAAGTCCTCAGATCTGTAACCCTCACTGCATCAGTTTCTCCCTCCTTTGCTGATTACCGTTAGCCTTGATAATAATGAACTCAAAGACGATATTAGCAGCCTAACCTATACTATGATTTAATCTTGATTGCCACAGATCAAGGTTTGATTTAATTGCTCTAGAATTAATTAGAAAGAGAAACAAGTTATAAAAAAGAATTTTCGCTCTAAATAAAGAAACTGTTTACATTCAATTGGAGTTCATGTTAGAACAAATCATTAAGCTATAAAAGATTACATCTGGGCTAGAATTAAAGTCAAGCCGATTCATTAACCCAAATGGTAGCCCAGAGATTACCAACATGGTATTTCTGCTTTGGTGATCAAAGGATCAAGGGATACATGACCAGATGACCCTAATTGAAGCAATCTCCACTGAATTTTGTAAATGAACTTGAAAGTACTAAGAAAATAGTCTCTAACTTCCGTCAATGTGGAGAATAAATTTATCCTGGTAGCCTTACTTTATACATAAAGTAAGGAAAAGGAAAAAAAAAAGATAATGGCAATCCTTTATGTAGTACATAAAACAACAATATTTTTCTTGAGTTATGGAGGAACCTTATCCAAATTGTTTATAGTTGTCTGTTATATCTTTTGAAATATAGGGAATTTACAGTCAAAAGCTTCATCACTACTGCCCTGTCAATGACCTCATCACACCTGACCTACGGGGAGTATCTTCTGTTGGGTTAACCCATAAATCAGCCTGCACGCAAGGCCTTTCTCTCAAAAGCTTGCCAGTTGTGCTGAATTAGGTATGATAGTTTTATTGTGTGAGCTACTGTTCACCAGGGACTGAGCAGAAACTGCTGGCTGTATTTCACTTGAGAGCTCAGGTTGAACTTGAGCGTTGGTCCCAATGGTGAAAGGCCAAGTCTGTACCGACTGAACCGACAGACTCTCGACTCTGCTGGGGAGAGCTGCGGATGCTTTGTCAAGGCAACAGTTGGAAGTCTAAACTCAGCTTGTATTTCAATTTTTAAGTAAGAAAAATACATGCAAATGCTGGAAAATAATAGGGATATGACTTCATTTGAAAGTCTGGTATAGACATTAGTGAAATTCTACATATCCCTCTGCGGAAAATCAAGTCACTGAGCATAAGAACTTCCTGAAGACAGAGACTGTAATTCTTGTTATGAAAGGGGAGGGATTGGATGTGATAACTAGTGATGGACAAACTTCAAAAGTTTCAGGGCCTGTGCTTGGTTTGGATAAATATCCAGAAGCTTTGATGCGTATCCAAAGCTTACCGGGACCTCCTGGGCCTGTCAATATTGGGATGTAAATCTTGCAAGAACAGGCTCTCTCAGAAGGTTTTTCTTTTTTGGCATGTTGGGCAAGTATTTTCTTGTCATGATGGAGAGACAACAAAAATAGTAATGACAAGAAATAAGGCCTGCTCTTAAAGAGTACTTCATCAAGTCTAAATTAAGAATAAATAAAAACGCTTCTCTTAAAATGCTTTCCACGTCTCCAGACTTTCTTCTTGCGGTTAAGAAGGGTGAGCTTTTAAAGTACATGAGGAGAAATATGTCCCAGTTACGTTTGAAGATCAACTGTGCTACAGTCATTTTGAGTTGGGTGCTTTTTTCATTTTACCTATTTTGGTACAATTTCTTCTATGTATATCACACATAAAAATGCTGTGCAGGCTTTGGATGAACAAGACGGCGACCAAGGTAGCAAGACTACTAGTATCTTCTGAAATGTAGTTTGTGTATATGGCTATTATATAAAGTAACCCGAACTTCCAAAGGCCAGACTTCCCATGAAACCTCACATATGTTTGAGAAAGTTTTAGCATGTGTGTGTACCCACGCAAATTTTCCTAGTTCTCCATAGGCACAAAGCAGACTATAGCTGCTGAAACTGTTTCACTTGGCTTTGTAGTAGAGATTATTTGGTTTATTTACCATAAAATCTAGTTCTACAGAATAAAATTTCCTTGGATGATAAGGAGTGGAGTCCTGAAGCTGGTAGAGGGGTATGGCCTCTCTCCTAGGCTGGAGCGACAGAAAACGGGTATACTTCTGAGACCTGTTTTCATGACTGGCTGGAGATGAGTTAGTAGATTCAGTTAGGTTTGTATTTGGAAATGTGACCAAGCTACTGAAACAAGGGCTGAGCTTCCTCTATATTTGTTTTACCACTGGCAAACAGTTAAAAGTACACGCCATGCCTGAAACACCAGCTGCGCTAATAGTTTCCTGTGACCGAGTAACGTTTGAGGACATGTAAACCTGTTGTCTCACTACACCACGCTTGAGCATGGTGCTAGGGCATGGGGCAGCATCTGCCCCTCCTCAGCACTCAGTGCTAACGGTGGGCACTGAACCTGCTTTTTAAAACCATGCCGTATTTTTCTGATCTGCAGAGAAAGTTCAATAACACAAATCTGTTGATTAAAAGTCCACCACTGTTTCAGGTACAGACGGTATTTACAGGTCTTGTGGGTTGTAGGGGAAAAGGTGTCCTCTGCCCTGCCTCGCAGAGGAATGGTAAAACCAATAACACTTTGAACCTCGTAGCACAGGCTGGTGGGAGAGGCTGGATGAGAAGGTATCCCCCCATGGCAGCTGGGGAAAAGGAATTTGGTGCCCCAGGTGAAGTGCTGCCGCGAAGGCTGGAGGGCTTAAAAATTCTAGTTAACCAGTGTGCCATCTCATTTAGGTCTTGAAACTGACTTTTTTTCACAGAATTATAAAAAACCCTAGGGTGTTGTGTGACTTCCTATGCATTGAGCTTTAAAGAGCTCTGCAGAGGACCACATCAGGTGGGGTCCACTGCTTAGCAGCAGCTGGTCTACAACAAGGTGAGGATTTGTGGCTCCTCAGCGCTGGGAAAGAGTCTTTCGTATCTCACGGTTGACATCTCCTAACCAGCATTATCCCTAAATGGACACAGCGTTGCTTAACCGTGAGTTAATTATTTAAAATGTTTGTCAAGATGTTGTAGCCTGCTATTTCTGTCTACCTCAACATGCTGGAGTTGTTGCTGCCCATGTGTCTGAGCCAGCAGACCTGGCCATGCTCCTCTCCCATGGCAGCCGAAGGCCTAATCCAGCTCCAAGTCAATGGGAGTGTCTGTGCTGACTTCCGTGGAGGCTGGCTGGGGTTTTGAGGAGCTGGCTGAGCAGACGGGGAGCAGCGTGCTGGGCTCTCCCGATGAGCCCTGCAACTCTTGCATGCCGAGGAAGATGCTGTGAGCTCAGTTTGGCCCCTTCATAGCAGCAACATCTAAACTGACTTGCAAACGAATAGCGTTAAACATCCTTGCTGTGTTAGCATGGGATGTCAAGTAAATGAGCGCATACAAACCCAGCCAATGCACACAGCAAAAATCACCAGCCGTATTCAGGAAGCAACAAATCAGGTCTCACGCCACTGTCAGAACTATTTAAATTGTCATTGGCCATGTCACCCTTTCTTTTTTTAGCATCTTTGTACTCAGATGGATATACCTTTTATCTTCAGTAGAGCATATGAAATCTAATGTATTAATAACTTGGGGATTAAATTTGCATCCAAGACTCTGTTATTTTTATCTTGTTTTTCTCTTTAACCAAGTCACAAAAAGTATACATTTTAATCTCCAAAATATTCCAGAACCGTACAGCAGAATTAGGCAAATCAATTGCATATTGGCATAGCAGCACTAAGAATAAAGATCTCTGCGGAGCTTTGCAAGAGGAGACTTTTCTACAGATGGAAAAACTTAGACACAGAGTTAAAGTTAGTCCTGTGAAAAAACATGAGAGGAAAACAAGTAGTTTGGGCGTCTGCTCACGCTCTCAGTCTTGTTTCCTTGTTCATTTTTTCCAGTGTAGGCCTTTGGCTGCCCCAAAGTTGCCAGAGCATTGATTAGACACTGCAGAAAAGGAAACTGGCAGAGAGGTTAGAAGATAAACCTCAAAGGGTTTCAGGCATTCAAGGGATAAGGCTGACTGAGGTGCTTAAATACCGGATATAACCAAAATACAACTGAGGCCTTTAATGCGATCAAGGTAACAGCTCATCGCCGGGAAGGCTTCAGTTTTCTGCCATCCAAGAGCCGGCGCAGAACAGAAGACCACCTTTGTCCTCACTAACCCCCAAGCCCAGAGGTAGTTTAATGAAGAACGCAGAAGACTTACAGAGCCAAACTGACGCAGGATATTTGTTAATGGAGAGATTTTTAGATTTGCACGAGTGGGCCTATTCCTTACCTTGTCTTCCTCTGGGGCAGCCCCCTTTCCATGCACTGCCTCAGGAGCCAAGGTCCTGAGGGAGCAGAGGCAGCAAGTGGGGTGAGCTGCCCACTGCCATTCTCAGCTTTTAAGCTAAATTATACTCATTTTAGGCACTAAACAGGCAATCTGCATCAAGTTCACATCTACTTACTTAGTGTTTCTGACCTGTTGGAGTTGCTGGAGTTCCTTTTGCAGAGGGGCGGGTAAAGCACCACCAGCTAATGAAGGGTACCCACTGAGGGCTGCCATAATTTTTTAAAATAATCCTATTGGTAAATATATAAACAGCGAAGTCAGTGGGAGGACAAAGCCATTCGATCTGTACAGGGAAGAGGCCTGCAGAGGTGCTGTCTGTACGGAGGAGGGTGGGTCAGTGCCAGTGCCTCTTTGGTTTTGGGCCTCTAGGAGAGCTGTGGTGGGGTTTTGTGGGGTGGGAGTCCCACCACCAGATTTCACACCAGCCACGGACAGCTGCAAAATGTTGTCTGTGTCTTTCAGTGCAAGCCAGCGTACAGCTGGGCAGCATTCCTTACATCTTTCTCAAAAAAATCCAAAGCATCTTGGGAGAGGAATCCGTGCGCATAGCTGTGCAGGCAGAGAGGCAGGGTCTGCTCTGCCCCTCTGCCCTCCCAGCGGCCATCTCGCCCGCAGACACCTCTCCACGCACAGCCACCCACTCCCAGCAGGGCTGGGGCTGCTCTGTGACTTGCAGGGCTGGTGGCAACGGGACTATCTCTGCTCCTGGCAAAACGTGCAGCTGGACAAAGAAACTTTCGCTTTGCCTCCGGAAAGCCCATCTATGGCTGATCGCAACTGAGAGTCTGGTGACTTCTTTAGTTTTTGAGGTACGGTGATTCTAGGTGTGATAACTGATGAACTTTTTTGCTAGAGAGCCAAGAGCTGAAGGCAGATGCAAGTTAAGAGTGCTAGTAGTGAGGAAAGTCCAGACTCAGAGTTTTGCTGCTGCAGGCCCTAGGATTTCATACAGTGTTAATAACACAGTTTGAGGGAAATTCATAGCTAAGAGCAACAGCAGGCTTTTCTGTATCTAAAGTGATATGTGCACCAAATATACAGATACCACAACTGATTTTAGGAAGCAGACAGGGATTTTCCAAAGCACATGAGTTGTATATTCTCAAATATTCAGCATTTATTTTTAGTAAACTTTTTGAAACTTCAGCCAATCGTTTATGATGATTTTGCTACCTGGCCTCCAATGCTGCTAGGGGGAGATGTGCAGAGACCTAGGGGACAGATGCCAGGAAAAGGAGTATGAGCTATGGAGGAACTCCGGAAAGAAGCGCCTTTTAAAACAAAAGCAAAATAATTTCTAAAGGTATCTTAATCAGAATTTTTTTAATGACCATGAGGAACCTGAAACATCAAGCCATGTATTTTAGTACCTGCAGGAGCTTTTAGACCCCACATCTAAAAGACCTGGCCTTCATTATGGATATCTGATGAGTCAATATATTTAATCTCTAGTTCAAAGGTCAGTCAACTGAATTCCATCACACATATACTTTTTTTCTTTTTTTTTTTTTTGGATACACATGGAGTATTACCATAACTGTTGCTCAGCTTTCCTGAAGAGCATCAATTGTAATGCTGTAAATCTGCGGGGGTTGAGGTTTTGCAGCTGGCTGCCTGGTTTGAGCTACTTGGAGCCGCAGGCCTGCAGCAGAGCCAAGTCCAGGCTCTGCCGCTCGTGGAGGAAGATCTGCCTTCGGGCTCCCCGGGGTGGGGACTGAGCCACCAGAGATGGTGCAACTCGGTGTGAAGCAATGGATGTCTGCAGACAAAAAGTAGGTGTCTAAAAATAGTAACAATAATAAAAAACCACCTCTTCTAATCTGATTGCTTCAGTCCTTGGAGAAGGTGAGATAATGCCAGGTGACCGTGTCGTACTCCAAGGAAGTGATTCTGTGATGGCCAAGATGAAGCGCTTCCTGGACTGCCCCTCTCCTCCTTGACTGCCAAGGCAGCCTAATAGCTTTTTCGGAGTAGACATCTAGTTTTTTGGCAGTAAAATGTAACTGAGGTGAATCCACCTTCACGCCCAGATGTGAGACCTGCTGGTTTTGGTAGCGATGCTATATTTCATCTCAAGACCTTTATTGGTCTGTGCTTCAACTTCATTTTTAAGTCTCCATAATTAAAGCGATAACAACTTCTAGGATGTGGATGCTGCCTCTCTCACACCCTTGTGCTGTGAACCTTGGAAAAAATCACGATGGGCAGGATATTTACAGGTGTGTTAGGTGTGAAATCCTATTGGTTTCAAGTGATTTGCCCAGCCTGGAGTCACTGAGAGTTAGGCATCTAAATGCTGCTGGGATTCTTGCCCTTAATTCTCTGTCTCTGTTTCCTTGTCTGCAACACAGGGATAATAGCTACCTGCCAGGCAGGATTACTGTCTGCAGTGCTTTGCGATCTTTGTGTTGCTGATGCTGCCGGTAAAAAGTGCAAACTTGTCACGAATTTCAGATTATCTTGCACATTGTGTACTGCAGACAGCATAGCCCCTGGGCCCTGTGGTGCTGAGCACCACCGCAACCAGCCTCGGGTTTCTGACGAAATTCATAGCACAAACTGATCTGTGAGGTCAGCTGCTCCCTTCCTCCTGCCTCCTTGGTGACTTCTGGTGCTGCGACCCAGAGGCGTTAATAAGGAAGCAGCATTGAGGTAGAGAGTACGTATTCTGGTCTGTTTTGCATTAGCACTGAAGCATTTACTATATTCCTTAAAATGCAGCGTCCGAAGAGAAAAATATCCTGTTTTCCCTGGATGGCTGGAGTCAGGCTCGGAGCACTGCAACAGGAGCAGGCGTGCAGATGAAGTGGGAGCATTTTCGCGCTGCTAGAGCCTCCCAGTCAGTTGCCCATCTCTCCCAGTAGATGATGCTAAAGCGCGATTGTTTTGAGCAATTTTAAGGAAGTGGAAGATTTTATCGGGGGAAATCTGAGGTGGTTGGAAGGCTTCTGGGGCTCAGTGCTGCAGGAGGAACCTACAGCAAATATCCTGAAAAACCTGGAGACTAATTTGCTCCTGTCTTGTATTTATTAACAGCTTGAAAAGTAACAGGATTAGAGCTTATGCAGGTTTTCAGGATTTTTAAGCAGACCCTACCGTGCCTACGTTTACATGTGTGAGTGTTGCTGTAGTTCTTAGAGCTAAAGCACACTGTCAGCATCACACTGTCTTGTCAGGCCATTTCTTGACTTTATTGCCATCAGGGAACTCCTCATCTTTGTTTCCGTACCATGTTACTAACTTCTCTTCAGTGCCCTCAGACCCATTCAGGGGAAATCATTTGGAATGAAACATTCAGCAAGAGTTGTAGCTTTCTGGTTACTTTTGAAATGTGCAGCAACATTTATTACTAGAATCAAGGCAGCATTTTGCCTGTAGATGCTGCCAAAGTTCAGATATGTTTGAGCTCCAGCCACTCACTCTCCGGAGCCAGGAGAGGAAGTGGTTCTGGAGTGGGAAGTGTAGGCTCAGATATACATTTCCCTGGAATTTAGGAAAATTAGAGGGAGGCTGGCCTCATCTTTACTTCCATTAGAGCTTTTCTGAGGACTTCTAGTGCAGCCAATATAATTCACTCTGAGATGAAGTTTGAAAGTTCAAAGATTCATCTGGAAGTTATTAATAAAAACAATAAAAATATAAGCTTAAACCCAGTGCTATTTAGTGAGGAAAAATTGCCTACATTTTTTCAGTTGGATACTTTTTGCACTTCTATAGCTAAAAAGTCTTTTTTTTTTTTTCCCTTTTAAGAAAAAGGACAAGTTATTAGTCTCTTTATGAGACTTCTGGGGCCTGCTGTAAAGATACCCTTTGGTTCTCAGCATCCAAGTCATTAGTTCAACAGCCCTGGACTGCTGTGTGTCAGGAAGCATGCACAAGGTCCCTGTCCGCACAGACAACTTTGAACAAAGCATATTTTGGGAAAAGGATGTACAGAAAGCCAAAACGATTTCTCTGGATCTCACATCTGGTAAGTGGAAGGGCTCAGAGGAGGAGTACTTGATTCCTCATCAAGTGCCTGGTCTGCTGGACCATTATTGCTTCTATGTTAAAGCAGTCATCAATTATACTCTAGGGCTGTACGATACAACAGCACCACTACCACCCCCCTTCCTAAATTCCTGTACACAGACATAATACACATTGTCAGAGATCCAGCGCTGATGTTGCCTTGTCCCTGACTGATACGCTTCCTTGGGTCAGAAGTATATCCTAGGACAGTCAAGAATGCATCAAGATATATGGGCGGGTTTGTTTCCTTCAAAAACCTTGGACTAGAATCAAATTGCCTGAAGGAAACTTTTAAGAACCTTTTAGTCTCTTTTAAGAAAACGAGATTCTGCAAATATTACTGTGTTTGCAGTTTTCTTGCCTCTGACTGTATTTGGTTTGCTTCAGTTCTCTTGAGATATTGTCTGTTCAGAGCACACTGCAAGCAACCACTGCAGAGGCTGTTCAATAAGTGGAGACGTTTTGTATCCTCTACTCTCTGGAGATCGTGCTCATCAGACTGGGCTTTCTTCTTCACCCACCTTGGAAAAAGGTTATCAATGGGAGTGGGACAGATGGAAGTTTTACAAAAGGTAACGAATAGGATGAACTCGGTTCTGTGTGGGCTTTTGTGGTGACAGATGAGGTGAAGACCAAGCGAGGTGGCTGCGGAACAGGAAAGTTTACTGACAGCAAAGCGTAGGAGAGCAGGAAAACAGCCTGCTGGGCTCTTGGATCACATTCTAAACTAAGTGAGCAGTATTATCATCTCGGGATTTCGTCACTAGGTGGACAACAACAAGGTATGCATAGGCAGAATGGACGGTGAGATTTGTAGAGAAACTCCAGGAAAAAGATCAATAATTATATTAAGTGGACCTGAACATGAAGTACAGCATGAGAAATCTGACACTATTGCACTCTTTCTACCCTAAGTCAAGCAAAATATAAAATTCAGTATGTAAGAGCGAAATGGGATTTTCCTCTGTTGCCAGTGACTCCCAGTATAATTTAGAAGTGAAGTTATTATTAAAAAAAAAAAAGATGGCAAAAGCTTACTTCATGTTGGACTTTTTCACTATTTGAGAGTACTTGGGAAAGAAGGATAAATATGGCTGATAAAGACTTTAAAGCAGCTAAAAGCAATTGCAGAATGAATTACTTCAGAGCTGCATGCTGTTATTAGAGTAAGTGTAAGGTGCTACCCTTTCAAAAATGGCCAAAGAAAATAAAATGGGAACCTCCAGGCAATAGTATTCTGACCTCACCAAATGCCTTTGTCTAATTTAGACTGCATTAGCAATTGTATTATTCACCAAATCCTGGGTAGAAGAAGGAGAAGGATTTATAGATAGCATTATGTCCTAAAGGGATTCATACAATGAAATTATAAAATGCATTTAAAAATACATAATTAGCACTTTTCATCCATAAATTTCCAAAGTGATATTTTTAAAAGGAGGACATTACCTAACTCCATATGAACCAAATAACTTTAAATCAAATGAGACGATTTATGTGTTTGGAAGATGTTTATATTTGAAATAAGAGCATCATTTAACATCTCTTCGCCTTTTTCTCATGCTGATTTATCTCCCAGATTTCTGGAGGTCACTCTTATTGGTAGAAGTCAGCATTTGTTGTGTTTTGCAATGCAAAAATTCTTTTCATTCCCTAACACTAGAACAATATTTCATTGAATTGCTCTGGTTTATTAGACTAGTTGCACAGATGTCCTCTCTTCCTGAGCCAGATGTACAGAGCGCTGCTTCCAGCTTAGCCCAAACTGGAACATGTTGACAGAATAACATAACTGAGACCAGACATATTGCATTTTACGCTAAAGGTCATGCAAAAAGCACAGGCTGCATATAGCATGGGCTGTTTTACATAAACACACATTTGGTTCAGCTTTGGTATAGGGATTACTGAAAGAATGCTTGGGGAGGACGAGCTATAAAGCAGTTGGAAAGATCTGACAGTTGTTGAATGAATTACCCCCAAACTGGTACATCTCTCTAAGAGCAAGTGTGAAGGGCTCTCTGCAAGAAGAGGCGAGAGAAAACTCCCAGGGAAATGTTTCTGCTGGAGATTCTTCCAGAGAGACAGAAGCTACTTCACAAGTTTAACAGGAGATTTCCCGGGGACTTTTTCAGTACAGTGGGTTTGATTCAGCATTGTCCTTACCTTGCTAATAACTCTTACCAACGTAAGAGGAGTAATTAAAAGAGGAGAAGAAATCAAATTGCCTAACAAGGAGGTTGAGTGACTGTAAGCAAGGCCAGAATGTTTCCAGTGGCTTCAGTATCTAGTCGAGGAAGAGCCTGAGAAGCATATAGAGATACAGATGTTAGAGATGAGGAAGGATTGTCCTGCTGAGCAGCTACAACTTCCAAAGCTTAAATTTCACACTCACATGAGCCGTAGAAGCAGACAAGGACCTGGACCCAGATTAATTTTAGGATGAGGGTGCAAACTCAGATCAGGGCCAAAATTCCCAGTGTTTCTTTGTTAACCAGGTTCATCTCCTGTTTCAGAAATCTTGCATAGTACATGCCGTGCTGACCTCAATCCTGGTGACAGAGGAGGGAGAACAAAACTACTCTGAATTTTGGAATTCACCTGTGACTTGCAGCAGGCATTTTGCAAGAAACTTAACCCCTCTTGGTTTTCTGATCTGAAAAATGAGTATAAACACTAACCTCCTAAGGATAATGCTCAGTTTAATTAATCAGTGTTCATAAAGTCTTTGAATTAAAAGACAGTACGGACTGTAAGTGCCAAGTATTACTGGTATTACGAACAAATGCACAACAGCAAATGAATATAAGCATACTGCAAAGGAGGAATGTCATTAAGGAAAGAGGTCCCATTTCAAGCTGCCAAATACAAAGGAGTGAGTCATTTATTTTCAGTATGAAAAACATTTCAATGTTGTTCTTTAAGTGATTCTGCTTATGATCATTACTCCTTAGCTAACTGCTATAAATATTTCAAAGTGGTGACACGGTCTTCTATTGCCACCTAGAAGTGCAGAAAAAGAGGAGTGGAAAATAGAAAAATAAAAACAGTTGAAAAAGGCATGTCTGGTTTCCCACATGCTACATACAGTCGCCTTTGTCTTGTGCATAGCTTTGCCTTTTTTTCCTGAAGACAACTGCGTGTGTATCGGACTATACTGTCCCATGCTTTGTCATGACAGTCTGACCAAGATTTATGAGTTGATAACTGTCTAAATGCTGGATCACAAAGCATCATTTTTGTTCTCTCCTGACCTTAGCTGTGACCTCTGGTTCTGCAAGGGGAGAGAAATGTGTGATTTCGGTACAGCCAGCCGGGGTAACGCAATCTGCTGGCACTGCTAAAGCACAGCTTCACGTTTCTGTGACAGAGAGTACAATACATTGGCCCGCAAAAGGTACAAGGGATGGTAGGAGTTTCTGTCTCAAACACTTTCAAGCAGTGCCCCGGCTCCCTTGGATATGCTCGGTACACCCCGTGACAAATTAGTACTTTGAGTGAATTATCAGGTTAGTTTAATACACAATATTATGACTGTTTATTGCAGTGGTTGTGATTTGAAACAAAATTGTAGAATTTTTTGGTACCTGAGGTTTTGTAGCAAACCATGTGTGTGGATACATATACCTGCTTATTTTATTCCTTATAATGACTAGTGCATTTGCTGTCAATATTCCGTATAACGAGTTGCACAGAACAGGCTGGTCTCTCCTTTCCGTGCCCTCACCTGACCGGCACAGCACCCTGCCCTCCTCTACCGCAGGGTCTTTTCTCACCTGCTGTCTCGCCTAAACGACAGCTCTGCTCCCTGCAACAGGAAGTCTTTTAACGCACACTTGCACATGGCAAGCGTTATTACCCAAAGAGAGCCTCCGCCTCAGTTAGGGTTTCCTGAAAGCGGTAAAAGTGATGGGAACTCTATGAAGATGAACCCAAGTGCTCCTGTATGTCCAGACCATTGCACAGCATGAAGATTTTCAATGTGCTCAGCACATTCAGAGGTGGATTTGCTGAAAAGTTTACCTGTATGAAGTCTCATTCGACAAAGAGCCTAAAATCCAGTGCAACACCATGCCTTGAGGTACAACAGGATTGCGTCACTTCAGATTTTCCCTAATGTAATGTTACTGAGATATTTAACTCTCTGAAGGAGAAACTTCTTCTTCCAAAGAAGTCAACAAAGAGACAGTAGTTTAGAACTGGAGTAACACAGTGGCAAATTGGACTCACAGTCATTGGACTCACAATCTCCATAGCGGTTGTCTCTGTTCTCTCCTCTCACGGAGGCAATGAAAAATGGCAGCCAAACCCTCCGGGCGATGCTGCATGAATTGGCTGAGACAGGATCGTTAGGAGAACACGAGTTTGCTGAGCGCTCTAAGTGACAGGGCTGTGTAACTCACACGGCACGTTCACCCAGTGGGCATCACTTTGATAGCAAAGAAAATGTTTCCTGCTCTTAGAAAGACTGAGATTATGATCTTCCCCTTGGAAAAGAGGCAGCAGCACATGGCAGGGAGGTGGGAGCTCACAGAAATCGGAGGGCAGAAAGCAAAATTTCGGGTCTTGCTTTCTGATTGTCTGTTATTTACTCTCTATACAAGTTTACCAAACAGTAAAATGTAGAGCGTCAGCAGTTCTTCATTAGAAGTTAGTTATCTATACCTACTGCTGGAAATTTAAAGTATTGTTGCAAAAGCCAGTGCACTTTTGTGGCCTTTTACCTTGCTGATTCCAGAGGAAAGCTGGCGCAGGCTATTAGTGATGAATTTTCCCCAGCTGATTGTTGTTTAGAGAAAAGCAAGAAATGACTCAGGGCTCTAAGGAGGTTCTTGCCTCCGCTTGTTTGAAAGCTGTAATTTTGGTTCTATCTGGAAGTGACAGAGGAGAAGCCAAAGACTAAATGGATCCTGTAGAGGACGAGCCCTTGCAGCACGGGTGTCTTTCTGGCAGGTATGAGGTGAAGATGATTGATGAGGTCAGTGTGGGATCCCTGCTCTCTCTCTATCGACACCTTTAATGCATATAAAGAAGAGAAATTCTGGTCCCCAGCTCTGTCGCTCCAGGGCTTCTTTGCAGAACTGTGTTTATTACAAAATAATTATAACTGCAAATTAGGAATGGGGGTGTTCTAGCACCTCCTTACATCTCTCTCATATGCATCTAAAATAAAATTAGCGTCACGAAACTATTGTAACCTTCTGTTATAGGTTCAAGTCAGAAATGAAACCGAGACACTTCAGTTAGGCGCAAGCTCTGTGTATATTGGCTTTACTGCCCATTTTCTAAACCCAGCAAGTCTATTTTCTGCACTAAACAGTGTATTTGTAGCAACTTTATAAACATATGTACAACTCAAATAAAGCACAGCTGATCTTATCCACACCAGGCTTTTGTTACACAGCTTTTGGGCCTGTGGAGCACCATGTCCCCAGCTCCTGTTCATGGTGGTGCTAGTCCTGAGAGAAGAGGACATTCAGGGGTGATACCCCACAAATTGATGGCCATTTTTCCATTGCCCTCTATGGATAATTTTGGTTCAGACCAGTGCTCCTCAGGGACTGGTGTGCAGATTGTAAGTGGACAACAGCAGAAGCATGCAAGCCAAAGTTCATTCCATTGGGTGAGCCATGGTTATGTTTGCTAACTGCAGGATTTCTATTTTATCAGTAATTTTGCTGCTCGGAGGACCATTACAGCAGGTTCTCAATCTGGTGTATATCTGGGGACAGACAGAGCATAATCTACTGAGCCAGCCTTCCCGCACAGGCTGTAATTTCTTTCTGGAGAGATTATTTTCCAGAATTCAGTGAGCTTTACTCTGATTTTAAAGTATTTCATAGCATTCTTTTTAAAAGACCAGTTCACAAAATTCTAAAATCTCATTTTGGATGTTCAGCTAAGTTATAAAAATAAGTTTAAAATCAGTGCAACAAACTCTTTCCTAAAACAGTGTGTGAGTCATACCGAGTAATATCCATATTATGGGAATGCACTCAGGGCATAAATCTACGTTCAAGAACAGACCAGAGCATAACTGACATCTTGAGATACCATTTAAACATATAGAGCAACTGTGATCTCCACTTCTAATGATTGGAGTCTTCAGCAAGGAAAGGGAGAAATATTGAAAGAAAAATATTACTGTCAGGGTATGTTTTACTACCTGAACTATTTTATTGGCTGCTTCATGGAAATCAATGCATTCAATAAGCATAACTGCATTAGAAAAAAAGCTAGACTGTTATAGACATTTCTATGCTTTAAGTTCATGCTGTATGTTTTATGTTACATGCAACTTGTTGACCTAGTTAGGGCTTAGGAAACTTTTGAGAAAGGAAATGATCTTGACATTTGCAATTTTTTTTGTAAAACAGATCCAGAAACTGAAGGTAAAAAAAAAAAAAAGGATTTGTCTAAGTATAAGATGGTGTAAAATCGGAATTAAAAGATAAATAAATAATACGGACACATATGGAAGATAAATATATTAAAACCAATTTAAAATGGTGAAGAATAATTCAAAAGGAGAAAGCAACTGCAAGACTAGGCAACACAATACATAGCTTGCACATGCCTGGCCTTTAAGTGTAGTCATGATGGTTACGTGTATCTGGGCTTCAGAGCCCATCAGGACAAAGATCTAACCATGAAGCTTTTGCACGGGTTTAAGATGGGTACAAACAGATTATGCTCTATATGTTCTAGAAACCACAGGGGTACCTATTGATTTTCTGGATATGTATTTATATTCCAGCTTCATTGCTGTGAATTAAAGCATCTGGGACCTACTTATTTCAAACCATTGCATAATAAGAATTTTACCTTCAGGTCCCTGTATAATTGATGACATCCTTAGTCTAGCATTGTAGGTGTCTCAATGTAGATGTATATGTTTTAAGGACTTCAGGGTCATCATATGGTCAGCAGTGTATTTCATCCCGTGGTTAATCCCCTGGATGCCATGCTATGTTTGCCTTGAGGCTTGTTTCAAGGTCTTGATTAACGCCACTGCTCCATGCCTAGTTAAGCTGGCAGCAGCCTGATCTGCAACCAAAATGGGTTTCCTGTCCCCCTGTGCTCTCCAGATGGTTGTTCGCGCTCCCTCCCCTTGTGTCGGCACAGGTGTTTCTCTGGCCATGCAGTGAGAGATCAGAAAACTGATCTCAGTGAAAACTGACCTGGTTTAAAAAAAGAAATGCCTGTTTTTCAGTCAGGCCATTTCCTTGACTGGGTTCACTGAATGTCTGTGAGGGGGAGTGACGGAAAAGCAGGAGTGGAGTGGGCAGCCAGGTTTGGGAGAAGGAGGACAGGGTTAATCCTCTGGTAGGCATCTCTGGAAGTATGAGAATATTGTAAAATATTCTCTGAAAATATTTAAGCAGTTTCCAGGTACCAGTTGGATCATGGACCTCCTTACAGACCGGCATAAGGAGAACATTTCACCCACCACCAAGCTGCTGAAGCAGCAGCTCTCTTTGAGAATATCAGCCATGCAAACAAATCCCTGTGGGATTTGAAGCCACTGCTTGGTAGACATTGCCTGGGCATACATCCTTCCCTCACGGTGAGGGAATTCTTTATAATCGAAATCAACCAAAACCCTGCCACTAAATACCTTCTAATTTTAGACCTTTAAAATCTGAAAAGGTTTTCTCACTGGTGAGGTTATAGGCTGCAACAGCATATTGTCAGGAACAACCTGATGATTCCACACTGAAATCCTAAACTCATAGACTGCCATAGACACTGCAGTTCATTTTCATTTCCCTTAAGCTAGAATAGGCAGTTTATCCCATAAAGGCTGGATTCAGTCCACCAGAAAAAACCACCAAATTTGAGAAGAAGTGGATGAATTGTTTGGTGGCACCAGCTTGCTTACAGATACTTTTTTTCACGATCTTCCCACCTTACATCACCACAAGACCACAGCAGAGTCCCTTCCCATTACAGGACAATGACGCATCTACCCGTGTGATGGCACCACGCAGGAAAGCGGGGTTGTACAGCCAGATGCCGATTGCATTTTCTGTTACATGATTGATTACGTGGCAGCAGGTAGAAACTACGTAAGGTCACTTGACCTGACTTCTCTCATTCATTCAAAAGGACAACTGCCATGTTATGTCGGATACGAGCATTTTAGTCAAATAATAGCTACAGTTTTGGTTAACTGTCAGAGGCAGAAGCTATATGGCCCTTGGGTGCCGCCGTGAGCAGCCACTCTGCCTGCCCCAGCCAAAAGAACTACCCTGTCTTGCTGTTCCCCAAAGGACGGTTGAGTAATAGCTGTCCTATGTGCTAACGTATTTCTTTAGCAATAGGTGATGTCTCTGCCATATAACACAGAATCCTGCTTTTACTCTGAGTTGTGGCTTCTCTATGTGGGTACGGCTCCCACACATCCTTGTTGCGGTTTGCTACGTGAGGGTTTTGTCTATGAGATCACGTTTTCTCTCAGATGGCTTGGCACATTGCTTTAGAAAATGAGAGGTTTTGGGCAGGAAGCAGCACCTCCCACATACGGAGTGGTACCAAAGCTATTTGGATGACTGGCATTCCTGCTGAAATGAAAGGAGATGAAGATGAACTCCATCCAAATTATTGGGTTATGATTTACATTTTAGCTGGGTCCTGTCCCTTCTCTAACAGTAAACTCTGTATCTTGTCCTGAAGGGTGCCTAGCAAGTTTTTAAACAATAATTTGATTAGTTTCTGTAAAAGAAGTGTTGTAAAACATAACTTTCTACACCAAATCAACGGCACTCCTACATGTGAGAAGCTTGGTTCCCTGACATCAGGGATCGGTATTTCTTAAACATCACACAAAGATGGTAGAGGAGAGGCTGGCAGTATGTTTTCGGACTGAGGTGTACTCCGAAATACTCTTCTGGTCCCTTATAACCCTATTTATTCTGTAGGTCCCGAATGACACAAGCTTCTGTACTTGAAGCTGCTCCTACCCTTGGCAACAAAGCGGCGTGCTTCCACGTCCACAGCACACGGAGGGACAGTCTCTGCAGCTCCTGCCGGCAAGGAGCGCGACTTGAGCAGCTGAGGTGTCCTTTGTGCGGAGCTCTCTGCTAGCCCTGCGCCCATTCTGCCATGCGGAGATGCATCGCCGGTACCTGGAAATGATGCTGGGGTGGAGGGTGGTGGAGCCAGAACGCAGCCCGCTTTTCCTCTGATAAATTATCGTGAGATGTTTTGATGAGGTGTGTGACAGAGACCTCTGCGTAATCACTGCCTAACACAATGTCTGAAATACACCGTCAGGACGACCTCGCCCCCTGCTTCTTCCAAGATGTTACACTTAATTAAACCTCAAGATTTTTTTTTTCTTAAAACAAGAGAAACTGCAACAGGGAGAGAAGGTAAAGAAAGAAACAAAAAAAAAAGAAATATATAAGATGGACTGTGCAGATTTTAAGAGGTATTGAGGGAAAAATAAAACTCTAAAGTCTTTGAATGCACTTTTACAAAAGTGAGAAAAAGCAAAATCAATCATCCAAACTACAATAACTAGCTTCACTTACAAGTTTTTATGGAAGATTTTTTTTGTTCAAACAGGTATTTTGGAATTAATATTTAAATTTTGCTCTTCTGTTTTACCTGCATTTGAGGTAAAGCGTGAAACTTCCTCTAAATGCCACCCTGTAGTAGTTCGTCCTTAGGATATTGTTTTAAACATAATTGAATTGATGGGGTACATTAAACATTGCAGTGTTTTAAGCAGGGGAAATAATTTAATGATGTGGTCTTTAAGACAGCTAATTAGCCTGGCGTGTATGAAAGTGTAACAAGAACACCACCTACTGTAAAAGTGAATGTTCTACACTCCCGAGCACTAATTCCTTATAGCTTTACCCTGCATGGAAATTGTTAACCCCTTTTTTGTCAAATGTTTTTAGGCAAAATTACTGCATTTGGAGTTGGTGATCGCAGCTCTCGCCAACATTAGCCAGAGGGAAAATCTAACAGGTAAAATAAATCGCAATCGGTTTAAACATCAGGAGCGATCATTTCTGATAAGATTATTCTGGGGTCTGATACAAGTCATTTTCATAATGATGATGGATTTTTTAGCTGGAAATAGTAAGGATTTAAATAAAATTTCTGGTGATGTCAGCATGGTTTTTAGAAAATTGCTTGTGGTGACCCTGCTGCAATATTGCTATATTGCTGGCTTGGTTTATCCACTGTAAGACGGACTGTAAACAATAATACCTAGTACTCACTCTGTCGCCTTAGCAGAAGGTGGCGTAGGTCGTGGTGCAGGGGAAAATAGTGTGGCCCCTCCATAGCCCTTTAGTTTTGAGAACAAAGAGTGGGATCTGTATCCCACTGGCACCCTCGGGCTCTGGGAGCTCTCAGCAGCTCACACTGAACTGTTGGCACTTTGCAGGATTTGCCCGCTTGTCCAAGTTTTGCTTAAAGCAAGGCAGGACAGAGCCTTGGTCAAAAAGTCTGCAAGCTTGGACCACCTGGAGTCTTCAAAACACAATTGCCAGCTTTTATCAGAACTTATACATGGTGTATCGTCATCTTTTAAACTTTGCCTCTTTATCTTGCAATAGCAAAGCCATGATGTTTAGTGACTTGTTTAATAACACTTTGGGTTTGAAATCCCCAGTCCTCAGAATCTTTTTGCCCCTCTTATAGAAGACACCTACAACTAGTTATAAAAGGCCACAGAGCTGCTTATTTTCTGTATTGCTGGGTCATTTGTGAGGAAATTCAATGAGATGATAACATCTTCCACTTAAAAGGATCAAAAAAGCAAAAAGAAATCTGATGGGGAGAAACGGCAAGGGAGTTCTTCAGGGAACAAAGCTTAGTGCTGGCCTTGTTGAAAGCAACAGAGATGTTGCTCTTACTTCCAATAGCCCCCAATTTTACTCAAAGTCACTTTCTGCTTTTATGTCTGCTGTTGAAAGTGTTTAGCGCGGCAGAATTTTCTCTTCCAGTCAGAGAGCAGATTTTGTGTTTTGCAAGCGATGTTCAGCGCTGGCAGGGACGGGAGCGCTCCTGATTAAACAAACTCCCTAATAGACCAAGTCTTGTGCTGCTAAACTCGCATGCATTATTGCGCAGGAGGCCAAGCATATTTCAGCCACGATGATGGAGTGGGCAGCACTCTGTCAGATCAATTATGTACAAGGCCCATCTTCTCTATGATTCCCTCGATTTTTCCTCCTGACAGTTCACCTTGTGCCCAACCTTCTGTTCTCACGGAGAAAAACCTGCAGACAATAGAAAACCTAAGGCTGTTTTTCCTCGCCGCAAAACGGCACAAAGTAACTCTTTCCTGTCAGGTTCCTCATGACTTTTCAGACAAATTTATCTTCCTCAGTTTAGGGGATTTATAGCCTCTTTATTTCTCTCTTTCTTTTTTTTTGTTCTCTTTGGTAGTGTCACGAAAATAGTCTCACTCCAGTCTGACGGGTCACACCTGAGGTCCCTGCACCGCTAATAGTGTTGTGGCTGGTGGCCTGTACTCCAGCCTGCTCCGTCTTCAACGAGAAGCTTCTGTACTAGAGTCAGATGCTGCCCATTTCCCACCCCAGGGCAGAAGACCTGTCCCACCCGGGGGTATGGCCTTTTCCATGTCCTGGCCGTGCAAATGGCGCTGAGACCTTGGGTTTAGGGATTGTTTCCTTTCATGACAGAGCACGCCACTGCCCAGGGAAGATGGGTCCTGGGAGCGACTGACCAGTTTGCAGTCAATTCTCTGATGCAAGTGGCCTTGACCATTTATAATCAGTTCTGCCTTGCAGATTTAAAGAGTGAATCTGAATCTGCGAAGTGAGGGCCAATATCGGCCCCCGCTGCCTGGACTAATTCACAGCAGACTTGGTATGAGTGAGGTGCTGCGTAAAAATGAACCGAGTTGGGTGAGCTGGGGCAACTTCAGGGGAGGGAACTGGTTTGGATGGTGCCTCCTCTTTCTCCATCCTGTAAGTTAAACTGTACACCTGGGTCAGCAAAACGAGCTTTGGCGGCACCCAGGCTGAAGACAACCAGGGACACACAGCAAAGAGAGAAGAAGTTGTTGAATGGTTCGGACAAAGTTTTATTCCTTCTGTGCAGAAGAGGGTACTGAAGCACCTGTTTAACTCCTATGAACTCAGTTGTGTGCGAGCAAAACCAACACAGAGCACAACCAAGCACATTGTTATAGGTGGAGTTAGATTCCCCATATATCACAAATAGAACTAATACCAAACCGAAACAAAGCTTGGACAGATGTATATGTACAAATGCGGAACAGAAGCGATGGCTATCGGGGACCTCCTTACAACACACTGGTGATGGGAAGATTGGAACCCTTTCTCCACCTTTGGTGGAATTGTCTAAGCCATCCCCGCAGATGAAGCTGCAGATGAAGAGTTTTGGCTTAGATAAATTGTTCAAGGCAGGCAGCGTTTGCGATGTGTGTAAGGGGAGAGAGCCCCGTGCCTCTCTGCACAAGGTCGGAGCTGCCTTGAAGTTGGTGCAAAGAACATTAAGTGCAGCCGGAACAACTCTGGAGCGCTGACCGCAGCCCGAGCCCCGGGGGACTGACACTGGAGAGATCGCTCCAGCCAAGGATAAGAACACATTTTTTTGCTTCAGATTGATATCTTCTGCAGATGCCTTGTCTTCCTAACAAACCAACTTCCTTTTCTAACCCCCGTCTTCTCTGCTCAAAAGACTGTTGTCTTTTGATAGGGCAGGAATTAAGCTGTTTTTCTACCTGCGACACTTGAACCAGGGGAGAATTCAAAGTCCTGATAAGATGTAGTTTCCACATAGTCTTTTTTTTCCTTCTCACCATTTTCCCTTTCACTTTGATCTAACCGGTTCTGCTCTCACTTTCCAATCTCACTTGTCTCTCCCTCTGTAATGAGAATACCGATAGCAGATACATTATGTGATATGTTGTGTCAAGCAGTCACAACGCTGCAGGACCACTGTGTTACGGAACAAAGACTACACATGGCAAGTGGCAAGGTTCATCCATGAAAAGTCATTGCATTCTTTGATTGAGAAACAACACTCTCCAAGACAATCCTAGCATTTTTGGTCTCTGATACCCAAATTGATTTAAAAAAGGGAGACTCTGCATAATAAAAGTTCAAGCTTCAATATCTAAGAAATCTGCAGTAAAATGTTTTCAAATGTACACAAGTGCCATTACATGCTATAAAAAGGGTTTTTTTGTAGCTAATTTCTTCTCCTGTCAATGGCTATAGCAGCACCTTTCTAAAAAAGTATCCTGGAATGAGCAAGATTACATCTTTAAATACACCTCATGTATCTTCAGCAACAAAGAACAATTAGTCTTTTCTCAGTGGAAAAGGTCAGCACTTTATCTGGTCTCTGATATTCAAGGTTTTAATTAGAGATCAACTATGTAATGACGGTACCTGACGGTGTAGTGCTCTAAGTGTTGTTAAGGCAGACCGCAGACAGCCTAAGTCCTGGAATCCTTTTACTTCCTACCTGGGCATATTTCTAATAAACACCTAGAAATTTTTGACTTATAGGTGAGGTTATGTCCTCTAACCATGATCCAGCCCAAGGACAACAGTGAAAAAACAAATCAGCTGGAAGCTGCCCCTGGAACAGAACACAGTTCACCTGAAAGCTTTCCCTTCTTCAGGCAGTGATTTGGGAAGAAGACTCAACCCCATTGCAAAACCTTGTAATTCCAGCTCCTCACACTACTGCTTTTCTGCTGGGTGCACTTTTGAAGGAAGGGGCCCAATAACCTAGATTACTAGCGAATATTTCAATCTGACAGCTCACTCTCTATCTGACAGCAGTGCTGTGACAACACGTCTGGGTCAGATTCAACACTATTATGTAAGCCACCAACCAAACCTTTTTTTGAATACATTAAAGGCTGCTTAAGTACAAAACCCACCCATGCAAATCTTAAAATGCAGGGAAATATTTGGCTAAGGAGAGCTTTTGGACACCCCTTTGTGCCCACACATTATAGCAAGCGATCACACCAAGAAACAGCCTCCACAAGAAACTCCTTTGCATTTCCAGCATCCAAGAAATGTAACACATGCCCAAATTCCTCTGGCAAGAGGAACAAACCTTAACTCTGACCTCAGCTGGAAGTTGGCAACGCCAGCTTCGGAAGGGGAAGCTCCGACTGCCGGTGCCTCTTGGACGGAAGCAGGCAGAGGAAATCAGCTCTAGGAAATAGTCTGCTTGGACAGTATGGTTTTTTCCAGTCCACAGCATAATAGCCCACATTTCCTAAATCACGAGTTTGTATCCAGGACTGGAAATGCCATCTTTGGTTTCTGGGAAAGGGATGAAGGTGGCAGGCCCCTTCTGGCAGGGCTCTGGTAGGTTTTGGCTAGTGGTACCAGACAGATGGTTGGTGTGATTGGAAGCTCGGCCATTTCTTCTGGGTTGAAATCCTTTCTCAGGGCTTCTGGAGCCCTTCGGCTGCATCTCATTTCTGACTCAACCATTTGGTGCTTGACTTAAATAGGGCACTCGTAGGCAGAAAGAAAGGTGCCCACAAAGGGCTTTGTAGCACTTGGAGTGGTTTTATGTTGGCACCTCAGAGGCTATCTGTGCAGGCAGGGGTTCATAGCTCCCGAAACAACGTCATGTCACTGGCTGATCCTCTGTTCTGGCCATTTATCCAAACCAGACATCCATTTGTCTTGGGCAGACGTGAGTACACAGTGGCACCGGGAGGGAAACCACGCGTGGAGGTGCCGCTTTTGGAGCTGTGGGTTACAGCAGTGGGACCGGACGCTCTTGGGTTTGAATGGCACGTGGCAGGGCTGGCTCCGGGCCAGACACCGGCATGGCCTGAGAGACATGTCCCTGCCAGGGCAGGGGTTCTCAGCTCCTGATGAGATATCACTTATGAGGCATATTTCACGCCCTCAGCGGTGGCCTCTCTCACCTGAATGTCATGTCAGTGTCACCAGTTCTTGCTGAATTGGGAGCTCAGCAGTTCCTGGGAGCATCTGCCTGGAGGCAGGATATTGCTTATCAGCATCTTGGTTTTTTAGGAGGCTGATTCTCCAAAATCCTGCTGAGCTGTTACTCAAAGGCTTTCATCTAAGAAAGAAAGAAACACTTTGCACCCCAGTCCTAAAGCACTGCTGATTCCTGGGCCACCAAGCCAAGTAGCCGAGAACACCTGGGACTGTGCTCCCGGGAGGCAATAGCAGAGCTCACAAGGTGCGCAAGACAAGAAGACCAATCAGAGAAAGCTACTCCAGGAAGAACTGTGGGCAGGAAGAGACTTCATGCTGATGAAGTGGCCTCCGTACCATCCCATAGTCATTAACAGAACCGTCAGCACTGAAGGCAGATCAGCCATGTTTCTGTGATTTCCAAAGGATGCAATGACAGGGAGCCCCTCACAGAGGGCACGGAGGGATGCATCTATGAATATTGTACCGATTCCTCAAATTAAAGCAGAATTTATTTAGTCTGTCCTTCCTTTCCTTAAAATGTGACATGGTGACAGACCTTGCGTAACCCCATTAGGGTTAGTGGAGGTACTCTGGATTTGCAGACTGCAAATCTAAGCAGACTTTGGCCTCTCTAGTTTTAAATGCTTCAGGAAACATACACTCCTCATGCAGAAAAAAAGTGAGCACAATGCTAAATTTCATCATTTCCTCATCATTCACTGTGTAAGCAGGGAAAGAAAACAGACATTGTGCTGGTTTAGAAAGGAATACTCTCTTTGGGGCTACCAAGTAAGAACATCATGTTTCATATATATGATACGCAAGGTATTTGATTATTTGTAAAAATCCCTGTGATTCAGCAGCACTGTGGGCTCTGTGAATCAGAGGGTGATGTGACGGGATGTTTATTTGAAAGTCTTGTCTCCCTTAGCAGCCCACGTTGTCTCTAATCCTCAGCAACCTGCTTCCTCTCTTCCAGAAACAAGGTCTTTCCTGCACAGCCTGGTTCCTGTACTCCGCTGACCTCCCTGCCTTGGATTTTGAGGATATTACACACCAGTGTAGGTGAGATGTACGTTATCTAAAGAGTTAAGTTCAAGGATGGATCCCCTGGCAGGGGTGTAAATTATCTGAAGTATGACTTACGTATGGGAAAAATACAGTTATTTGTGTTGTAAAATCAGCTACTGCTCCTGATTGTTAAGGCAAAAAATTTGCCCACCACCTGCACCGAGTATCTGCAGTTACACCTGATTCTGACTGAGAAATGAGAGTCTTTCTGAAGGAGACATTCACTGGGCCATTGATTGTTACAAGAACACATAGTTCCAATGTCTGAACGCCTGTACAACAGACACATCCACACTGATGCCTTTTTAACCTCAAGCTTATCTTTCAGACAATCATTTGCTCCTAGTATCAACCTAGATAGACGAGATACTTGCATCCATCTCATATCTCTCCATAGATCTATGAGGGAAGGAGACCTTGCCTCTGATTTTAAATACATAATCAGCTTTCATTTTCAATTACATCCAAATTCTTGTACTCTAAGCAAGGGGAATGTATATCAGTACAAAAAGAGAGAAAGATGGAAGAAAATAATTTCATTTCTGTTACTTTAGTTTCAGTAATTTTATTAGTCATTGCCCCTGTGCAGTCACATACTGCTTTCTATTACCCACTTTCCTGTACTAGCTGCGCTTGTAAGAGTAAGAGGCACAGTGGCCCGTGACTGGGTAGGTCAGCATTTTTTATTTCCTTTCAGCTCGCTCTAATGAAAAGCACATGCGTCCAGTAAATCTTGCCTTTTCCCTTATTAAACCAGTCGATGTTCATTACTGAGGTCTGTGCCTGGCTGGGTGGGAATCAATAAGATGATCCTTTTAATCGCCTTAGTAATCAACAAGCTATTTCTTATTTCAATCTCAGCCCAGTGGTCATTGAAATCCAATGATTTATCTGCATTACACACGCACTCACACACACACTTAGAGAGTGGGGAGGTTTTATGCGTGTACGAAAGAGAGAGAGGGAGAGAAAGGCTCAATTTTGCAACACTTTAAATTATTGTGCCAGAGAAATACCCCCAATTTTATAATTTACTTCCTAGAAACTGGTACGCGCAAGCCCAAGATGCCTGAGTGGGAGTTAGATGATATGCCAGTGCCTGCAATACAAAGGATGAAACTGCAGAAAGGAAAGATATTTTAACAGAGGGAATGGTTCATTATACCTGTCCTAAGCCCACCTTCCTGATTTTTCCTTCTCATTCCCATTTCTGCCTCATTCGGGCAGACAGCACAGCGCCGCTGTGCTAGTGACAGCACACTGTGCTATCAACTGGGGTGGTGCAGCTCTGCTACGTAATTGTGGGCTATTTTTGCCTCTTGGTGCCTCATCTTCCCCAAATGTAAAATGGGGATAGTTAGGCTGTTTTCCCTGATAAAAAACTTCTAAGAAAATTATTATGTAAGGGCATTACTTCTGTCGTATAATGTTCTGGATAATCACACATACAGAGCTGTGTGAACCCTGTTTGCACTCTCCCTTAAGTGCCTGTATTTTGAGAGCCTAAACATAAAAATATTTTAATCTCTCTTGCTTTTGCCTTGAGTCATCCCGAACCTGTTGTGTGCGGAGAAGCCAAGGAAAAGAGCCGCAAGACAGCAACAATGAGAACCGCGTTTTAAAATCTTCCCCAAATGGAGGTGTTGCTCATGCGAGGTCTTCTCAGCTGAGAAGCACCCAGGATGTTATTAGGGCTGGTTGTCTGAGTAAGGATTGTTTGCCCAAGGGACCTAAACTGAGCATTGCACTGCGGTGATGTTTCTGCATGAAATTAAGCTTGACTGCCCAATCAAAGTATTTGGGTGGGAATGGCAAAACCCTGACCGTGTTGAAATAAACAGCAAGTCTTCAGTTGATTTTAGTCATTATACCCCATCTTTTCTTACTCCTTAAAGATCATTATATTATGAACTATGGAGCGTGTTAATAGATGGAAAATTGGACACAGGGACTTATTCCTGCTAATTAATAAACATCAGTTTGGGGGGAACAAAAAATGAGAGGAGAAAGAGAAAGCAAAAAAAAGGCCAAGTGCATCAAGCGCAACCAGCGCAGGCGTCGGAGCATCTTTCAGCTGCTCCTCCTCTCACGTAAGGCTGGGCCGCGCTGGGGCTGCAACCCGACACTGCCCCTTTCTCCCCCAAACAGAGCGTTTTCTCATAAAATTCACTCAGGCACTTCTTCTCAAGTTCTTCATACACTTTTCGCAAGAAAAAAGAAATCATTCATATCTCTCAAAGAGAGTCTCGGATTCTTCAGATATTTTCCATTATAAGCTTTTGGCACCATTATTACCCACAGATCGAGTTACTTTTCTGATCCCCCTTCTTTCATCTAGTAAAAATGGATTATTTCATTATTAGCCTGGAACCGTTACTGTTCACAGAGACCAGGTCTGTACATGAACAATGCCTCCCCCAGTATATTACTGAAAATCCCGTGGCTGTTGTAAGGTTTCCTTTAAACACTAGAACTCTATTTTTTTGTGCGATCAGCCTGGTCGCATAGTCTTTGAAAGGACATTCCTTTTCTCTGAGTCGTACAAAAGCTAGATGTGGTTGTTTTCAATAGTTTATGGAAGATCTTAACTGGTGTTAATCCTATTACTAGTATGTTTGTGTATACAACATATATATGTATGTATATATATTTGTTTCCAATGTCTAGTCTAACATTTATTGTAATTTGACTATATTTTAACTATTTAAGTAATGGTAATTTAATGTTGCTGTTACATCAAATCTGTCAATGTATTAAAAGAAGCCCAGTGAAAACAGGCCAGCCCGAGTCACTCCAAGATTTCCTACTTGAACGGTTCAGACAGTGGGAGACAATTTTGGCTGTTGTGTTCCCAGTTTCTACTTTTTCTGTTCCTCCTCTTCCATTGGAGGTGCGTTTTTCCACATGTGGATCTCAATTTGAGAAGCTGGGAAGTCTCTGGAAAGAAGATGCAGACCTACATCATGAACTGAAAAGGGAACGTTTTCAAGCCAGTGCTAGGAAATGGTCCTGCTCTCCTGTTTTCTGCCCCATTTGCCAGTTTATGGTGAAAACCAACCCCAGCGTCAGAGATCTTGCAACTGTGGAAATCTGTGAAACAGGGCAGAAATCTTGACCTAGCAGGTCCCAGGACAGTGCCCTCGACCGCACGACTATTTCTCCTTCTCCCTCCGAGTCCCTGATGCAGACAGCAGCAGTTGTAAACCCTGGTCCCGCTGCCTGCACCTCTGCTCCGTCTTCTCAAAGCAAATCACCCTCCAGTGCCCTCGAAGCATTTTCCAGCAGGAGAGCACCTGTCTTCCGAGAAGTGGGTGGAATCCATCCATTAATTTTATCAAGGACCACCAATAATCCTGAGCCGGTGACAACTTCTAGATGCCAGCAACACGGACAGCGGCAGAACAGATGGAACGACAGGTAGAGCGCTCGCTTCCCATCCCCACTCCTCTGAGAGAGCTTGAATTCTTTATGTCCTCCATGTGCCTGCTAATTAAAGTGTCTTATCTGTTTAGACTCCATCAGAACCTGTTTTCTACTTAATATGAGACGAACAGTTAACGTAAGGAGAGTCCTGAGTTAAACACTTGGTTCTTACGTGAGTGGGGGTGATTTCAACACTTTTAGGATTTATTGTATAATGACCTGGTTCCTTCTGTATTTAGTTGTACTAATTTAATTAAGCACATTGCCTCATTATGCTTTCTTGGTATCTCCTTTCTATGTGTGCCATTTCCATCCTGATTCAAACCCATGCCAATGAGGCAAGAAAAAGAAAACAACCCACCATCGATTACGGTTGCCTAGGCTTGATTCTGAATCTGGAATTTAGCAGGAATCCTCTGTTACGCTGAATTATCGCACAGAGGCGAGAGTAACATCTTTGTGGGATGTAGGCTCTTCCAGACTCTTTGTCCTCCATGGTAATGTCCCAATCACACTGAAGTGCTCCCAAATGTGCGAGGACTATTTAAGCTTTGTAAATGCCGTCCTCCAAAAATCACTCCACATAAATGTTTCATGTCTCTCCTCTGCGATGCACAGGCCCCAAACATTCAGCTGTGAGGGTGTTTATATTTGTGGAACTCTCTTGAACATTTGCTGTGGATTTCAAACAGCTGCTACACTGAAGCACTGGGAATAGTAAGATCATGAATATTCAGGTGAAGCCACTGGAAAGAACAGCCGTTAATAGAATAAATGCCTAAACAGTTGTGTAAGGCTTATTAAGACCTATTGGGGCTGAGATAATAAATTCCCTCTTTGACATGTTGCAACTACTGTAGTTTAAACATTTTGGACCACCTCTTCAGAACTGAAAGAAAAAATTATGTTAGTTCTGTGTGATAACACAATGAAACACCTGGAAGGCTTGGCGCTTGTATTAGATTTGGCAGAGAGATTTTAACATGCTAGCTCATCCTCACTTAAAAGCATGGCACTGTTTATTGTGTTAGTTGTCAAGGTTATCCAAATTACACACAGTCTGGACTCAGCACAGTTATCTTGCTTGAGAAGATATTTTTTCCTATGTTCTCTTCAAGTTTGGAAATAATCAATAATACTACAATTTTGCAATGGAGCAGTAACGTGGACAAAACTAAAAGACAAACTAAAGAGAATGATAGAAAAAGAAAAAAAAAACCATTAGAAGTTGTCTTAACCCAATGTGGAAACCCAGCGAAGTTCAGGACACCTGCACCTGTCTCTGTGCGCTCAAAAAAGATGGGCATTTCTGCAGTCGACGTGCCCGATGAGGGGACACCCGGCTGGTTGCAGTAAGCACAAAGCGCTGGATTTGTGTAGCCGCTCCGAGAATCCAGAGTGGTTAATTGTTGCAGGAGAACTGTTTTTTCCTTTGAATTTAGCTGTCACGTTGCATTATGCTGCGCTGTATTGCCTGGTTCTGGCACACTCTGTCACGAAACATAAAATCCGACAGGATGCAGTGTAACTCTTGCAGGTTAAAATTTAAAGGCAAACTCAGTAATATTTGATCAGTTACCTGCTGTCAGTTCAGGTAAAGGGCATTCGATCTACTACAGCAGGGTAACTTGTCAGGAGCAAACTTGCACATGGCAACACGGTGCAGCATCCAGCTCCGCAGCAGCTGTGAACTGGGGAGCGTTAGCAAGGCAGCTCAGGTGCACTTTCAACTTTTAAAAATTAACCCATTTGGCTGTTTCTTAATGTTTTAGGCAAATGATCGAACTATGCTCCTATTTACTAAGTCTCTTTTGGTGACAAGCAGGTTCTGGCTAGCTGTTTCAAGAAGAAAATCACAGGTTATCTGAAATACGGAAAAGAATAACTTAATTCCACTGAAATTTGTACAAAACCCTCTCTGTCACGTTGTACAGTCTGATTAGCTTTTCTGATCCAGTTGCAGGAATGATCTCAGATGTGTTTGTTGACTGCCCTCCTGGATGCAGCATACTGTACAAATCAGCTACCTGCAGGAAAGAGTCAGAAGCTGGTTGGGACGAAATAAAAGCTAAAATCCCAACGTTTCCCTTCATCCCTCTCCCTGCACTCCTGTTTTTCTGTGACCTGTTTATCAATATGAGAACCAAATCTGTTTCGGAAACTTCTGTGTCATGGTTACATTTTGGGAGGAAGGAACAGATGGAATAGATTAATTAGTCAAACTATGTTTAAGTAGAAAGGCATTTCTTTCCATGAGTAGCCAAAGGCTACAAAGAACATATAAGGGACAAGGAGAAGTGCCTCAGGACTTCTTGCTTGCTGGAACGGCTGCCCAGTTTAAGACTTTCAGCAGCACACAGGGTCTTTGATTTCAGCTCCTATTAAGAAGTAGGTCAGGAGGTGCCTGGTTTGCAGGACTGCTCCCTCCCGCTTGTTAAAAGTAGCCACTACAAAACATTTAACGCATGTTATTTTTATAGGGACTCTGGTGTATAACGATTCCAACTGGTCAGTCCTGCAATAGGAAAGGAAGCAAGCGTCCCTGCTGCTAGGATCCATCAATGCATGCTCTCGCTCATCAGCAAGTGCCTGCCTAATACAATGCCCTATCATCTGTCTCCAGTTTTCCAGACCCTCAGGCGAATACTCATTTCATCACCTCTCCATTTTTCCTGCTTGGAACAGAAGACTTGCTACCACACTTTTAGCCCCAGCGTTGCTATCTGCAACGAAGCTAGGCCAGACGTGTCACTGCTGTAGAAACTTAACGTGACTTGGCTTAAGGCGAGTATTGATCTTTGCTGGGTGATACTCCCTATGGGAAAAAACAAAGCCCAGGGTAGGGACTGGTTTAGAAACCATGGCTCAGTAGGGTAGGCATGGCTAACTCAAGCCTGGTGCCACGTGCTGGGCATTAGCTGCAAGGCTTTTGGCTTGGATTCAGTTATCCCACCTAAGAGCAGATATTTAAGCAGGACACCTACCTGAGGGCTGTGGTCATAGTGGTATCCCTTGCTAGCCAGTGGAGAGAAATATGCTCATCCCAAATGGAATTCATTTTACTTTATGGGCCTGTTTTTTGCCATGGTCAAGTTGCTGACTGACTTGACTTCGGTACACATCAGCCGAGCGCCAGGCAGACAAATTCAGGCCCTTCCTCTTGCTGGTTTGGTTTCAAAGGAGCAATTCCCACAAGTAATCACATTTACTAACTAAAATGTCTAATTGCCCCTCTGACAGCTTTTAGAGAATGTGCTTTAGTGCTGTTTCTATTTTTGCTTTCTGCCACAGACAGGAGGGGAAGATGAGCAGGACTCTGGGATGGAAACAGTTATTTCAAATAACTGAGTCAGGAAAGATTTTGGCCGAGAGGAAGATTTAAATCTAATCCAGATGTAGCTCAGTGGCGTCTGGAACAAGAGAGACGGTCCCAGTCACAGAGTAGCACCCAAGGCTGGCTCAGGAAGCAGAGGGATGTCTGTCAGTTGAGGAGAAAGCTGTTTGCCTAGCCCCCAGCCAGAGGAAATGTCCCGGGACTGCAGCCGGGCAGTGCGGGACCAGGGAGAGGATGGAGCTTTGAAAGCAAATCCTGCTGGCTTCTTTTCTTGTTGGCAGAGGAGTAGGGTTGCTATAAGTAATAGCAGGATGTGAGGAAGAGGAAGAAAGTCTTACTTATTGCACGGTACCTGAGAGGGTGTCTCTGTGCCCAGGAGTGAGCAGGGAAAGTGCGCCCTCCCTCCCCGGGACAGGCGGGCGGATGGACGTGCTGGGCCGAGCCAGTGCAGCGTCACACTGCTGACCCAGCCCCGAAGAAACCAGTGTGATCCCCTGCGTCATCACCCCCACCGTCCAGAAACACAGAGATCGCTGTGTGTCAGAGAGGTATCGCCAAATGGCGGGGGCTGATTGTGAGCTGGCAGGTATGCAGGCAGCTGTACATCCAGCCGCCCAGGCACAGCACTCCCCACCCAGAGCTCGGGACAGTGCCGAAAGCTGAGCAACAAGGCCACAAAAATTAAACTCTGAGTGAAGCTTAGTTCTCCGAGCCATTGACGGGAAAGCTGACAGACGACAGCGCAAGCCAGTAGGTGAGAGAGAACAGAAGATATGTAGGACTTTCTATAGGCTTGCTTTTTTTTTTCCAAGTAGCTTTCTGAGATTGGCTTAAAAAAAAAATATCCCTTTAAATTCACCGTATTTGTCATATCTTTGCTACAGTTATGAGGAGAGAGAAGGTAGGAAAGCAAGCAAGGAAGCAAGAAAGAGATTGCTTTCCTGGATATCTTGCAGTAACTCTGGGCACTAAGATCTGGAATAAATCTCACAGTACAGAAAACACTATGCTTACTGAAAAAACGCACACTTGGTGGGTTTTAGTCTCAGCAAGACAGATGGGAAAAAAAAGAAAGAAGAAATCACTAGGGGTCTGTTTAGAAAAGCAATATTAAAGAGATCAAAGAAACAACATGTAGATTGTAATGATCATTGTTAGATATAAACTATTTTTTTTTCTTTTTTAAATAGTGCAAACGTGCTGAGAAGACCTGGGCTTGCAGCTGCCCTTTGTCTCGTTCTAGTCACCTGCTTTTTGAGAAAGTTGAAGTCACGTTGTTCCAATCACTTGGCTCCAATAGAAACATCTTATCAACAAGGTGATAGACAGCAACCAGGGCCCTCATGATTGCAGCTTACGCTGCGAAATCTTGACCTGGGCTCCGAACGTCTCAAAGCCTTTGGAGGCCAGGGCTGAGCTGTGGTCACGATCTCATTACAAAATAACAACAAACCCCAGACCTGCACTTGAGAGGCCTTTAGAATGAGGCTGTGGATTTATGTGTTAATCCAGCTTGAATTCAGACCTTGCATAGAGCTGGAAAATGAGTTTCAGTCTTTTCTTACTTTGACGACCTCCACTGGAGGTGCAGATCCTTGCACAGGGAGAATAGGAGCCCATGGAGAATAGGTTTGCTTTACTAGTGGTCTTTCATGGCCTTTTTAGGAACAATCTGTGAACCCTTGGGAACTCTCATCCCAGAGGCTGTAAACCATGGCTGTACAATTTTAGGATGGGTGTGGGGTTATTGGATCCATAATAGCATTAACTCATTTCTTACTGCGTTTTTCTTTCAAGGGAGGAACTAATGGAAGCAGGATTATTTTCAGAAGGGGCTTCTTTGGGTGACAGCAAGAACGTGCTTGCTGGTGAGAGGGCTGTTGAGAGTGGGGACAGAGGGTGAGGATCCCAGGGGATGCAGGAGAAACATCCTGGCAGGAAAGAAATGGAGCTCCTCTAAGTGAAAACACAGCTTGTTTGGGAAAGAAGAGTATAATAACCTGGGTATAAATTTCAGGGAATTAATACGTTATTATGTGGCTCCTACCTCCAGTACTACCTCTGCACATGCAGCTGAGCGTCAACCTTTGCACGGTACGAAACACCCTGGGAAAGGCCTTGTTTCGCACGGTATGATGCCCCTGGGTGCTGCGTGCCTCTGCTAAGCAGGGCCAGCTAAACGCAGCGGTGACTGGGGAGCCTACTGCAGCCACTCCGCAAGGTGCTGCTATTTCTTGAAACCACCCTAACCATCAGTAACCACTGGTTTTCACCATTTTCTACAACTGATGTTTTCCCAGCACCTATTCCAAACGTGGCAAGTCTCTGGTGCTGTTGTTATCTAGCACAAAGCCAGCATGAAGAAACCCCACAGCTGAAAAACCCGCGTGATTAAAACACATATATAAATAAGTGTATTTCAAATATACTTCAATAATCACATAAGCTTGGCTGTTTTGCCTTTCTTTAGTAAAGGGCTATCCTTGCTGGTGATGTGGGTTCCATGGATACCATGAGCAACTCCAACTTTGTGCCTTTAATGCTTGCACTGTAAAAAATGCTGTTTAAATATTCATGCTGACCTTAGAAAGCTATCCACTTGGCCATCTGGAGGACTCCCATACCCCATCCTGTAGTATTTTATTTTGAAGGATATATTCTGATCACATTGACTAGGCTAAATAGACTATTGGTCCATTTGTTTTGTAACTGCCATTTAGTTACCCCTCAGGATGTCAGCTCAATTCGTCCGGGTGGAGGTGAACGAATTCTCCAATAAAACTGCAGATAAATATGACCAAGCGCTGCCGATGGTTAGGGGGTTACTCATTCCCACTGTCGCTGCTGTGAGTGGAAGTGACCTTGTCTGTAGCCATCCAACCTCGCACCTTGCGATTCGCATGAAAATTCAAAGCAAAACCCTTCCAGGTCAGAGAGAGAACCCAGCCGCGCGCTTAAGAAAAAAGAGATTTGCTTGTTAAGGCAGTGCTGGGGCTGTGCACCGTGCAGGGACACAGCGCACAATGCCCTGGGCTAATGGGAAAATGAATGGAAAGGGAAGACACTTATTTAATGTGAAGGGCGAAGGAAAATGAGGACCAGGAAGAGGAGCAAACACTATGCAGAGCAGAGCACTGAGGCAGGGGCATCACATCCCTGCAAGGAAGGGCTTGTCTTGCAAGGACGGGCCAGTTCCTCGGGGCTGCCTGCCTGTGCTGGCTTGGGATGGGAACGGAAAAGGGCCCCAGTTTTGTTCCTCAAATTCCAAAAAGTCACTATTTGGAGCAAATGAAGGACCATGGCCATTATGGTTTTCCAAGGCCAATTCCACTCTCCAGGGATGCACAAGGTCACCCAAAACACGTGCACTAGCGAAAGCCATTTGCTCCACACTGTCTTGTCCCCGAGACACTCCACTGGTATGGCTAACGTAAGGTTAGATGAATTGTTCACGACTAACAATGTTTATTTTGGCCTTTTCTCTCCAGTTTGGATGTGGGGGCAGCGGCGAAGGTGCTATTTGCCTGATTTATTTATGTTAGGAAGGAGGGTGGAGGAAGGGGGCGTATATCCATGGTCACGCTGACTTTTTCAAGCTGCTTTGGAAGAAAGTGCAGGCTTAATTTGCATTCAAACTGCATCTCTGGTTCCTATCTCTCAGCAAGGCTTGAATAGATGGTGGTGTGTACAAACCTGGCAATAACTCCGAGCTGGACTGACAAGAGTTAGGAAACACTGCTTAATTCTTCTATTTCATTTTACTGTTTTTGGTCTTGGAGAGAATTTTCTTTTTTGCTGCTTGATCATTTTCCCCGTGATTCATGTCCTTTCAGGAAATAGTAATTGACAAAAATAAAGCACTCTGGTTGTTATTTAGTGAGCTCCAGCTAAATTCACACAGTCCTGCTTAAGAATCTATGCCCTCTGTGCCGCATTTGTTTTAAGCTTACAGTCTCCTCTAGACAGATTTTTTTTTTCCTGTGCAGGCACAAAAGCACTTTAGTCAGCACAAATTTGGAGGTAGAACAAAAAGCCTGTAATAGCATATCTCACGCTGCTATCAATTTTCCACCGGTGGAGCACTCCAGTACATGAAGTCCTTTGTCTATATTCAGAAGTCAGCTTCAGTGACATTACATGACCAGCTACAACACTGTAGAGTGTTCCACACTGTTTTGAATTGTAACTTGGGAAAAAAAAAAAAAAAAGAAAAAAAGAAGAGAATAAAATAAAGAAAGGATGTGTTGGAACATGGCCAGAGCATAATGATTTCAATTCTGAAGAAATCCGACAACCAATTACACTAAATTCAACATTTTCATGTACTATAAGTTTAAAATCTCCTCTAATCAAATAGGGAAACCCTTTTTCCCCATTATGCCATGGTTTTAGTTACCGGTAGGCCTCTAAAAATCTGTTTCTGCTTAAAAAGAAACCCTGAAATGTTATATTTACTACAAGTATAAAAAAGGGTTGATTCATACAATTATATATTTTAGAATACTAAAGCGATGTAAAAGAGGCTAATCACGATCCCAAATTCAATTTTCAAACCTTTAATTGATCCCATCCCAAAGGTAACATTCTATCTTAATTGCCATAGAGAAATGGTTGCAATTACGTAAAATAAAACTATTCACTGGTAACTGGAAAAAGTCTTCTCATTAAGCACATGACGGCCAGCCTTGAAAATAGTTGATTGCAAAAGGATGCAACCACTTTGCTTGTATTTCCTTTTCTGGTTAAGGTCTCCTTCACATAGCTTGAGTTGGTTCCAAAAAACCACACACGCACAACAGCAAATTGAGGATAGTGCCACGACATGCGTCTGTGCTCCCGGTACCTTCTTCAGGCAAAGCTGCTGCCTTGCAGGAGGGAAGAAAGGGCCAGAAGGTAAAGGGTCCTCAGTGCTGGTCTCTGTGGTGAGCGGAGCGCACGGTGCTGCCTACAAGGTGCTCTGTGAGAAGGGAGCTCCTCGGGGGGTGCTTTAAACCCTGCTCTGAATGAACTCGGAAAATAATAAGGGAGAACTTTGTCCCCAGTTAAAATTGGAAGTTGCGCTATGTCCTGCTATTATAGGTGTCACACAAGGCGGGACTAGAAATGGTTGGTGTCCTTTCTGTTTGCTTGTTTGGAAATCAAAGTAAAAGCAAAGGAAACTTATGGTTTTCTGGAGCTGACAGTAGATGTTGGTGAAGCAAAAAGACTGGCAGCTTTTTTATTACTGCCCAGAGAGCCTGAGCCACTCTCAATTTGGTATCAACACCTGTGTCACTTGGAACGCTGCCTCCCTGGATGCAGATATTATAAATAATTGCGAGGTGCTTATTCATTACTATTACTCTTATTATTCAACTTCTGAAAGATATAACTTTCTAGCAGAGACAGGCACGTCCATAAGAGTTTGCTAGGCATAAGACATTCAGCTGTGATGGCAGCAGATCACTGGGACAAACTATTGCTGAGACAAGAAGAACATCTCTTTCTTTTTTCTTTGATCTCATCTCAACAGGACCGGATGCCTTTCCAGACGTTCGTCTCCAGTCAAACATACATCACTCTCCTCCACTCGGGAATAAGAGGATGAATGCGTACAGTCTGTGGCATACAGGATGTCAGACTAGATGATCAAAAGCTCTGGTCTCAAATACCTAACAGAAACCTCTTCCAAGTAACTCTCCAAGTAAATCCATCGTGTGGAAGTTTTGAAAATAATCCCCTTCCACAATACATAAAGTTTCCACAGTGAGCGCCACCGTCTCTCCGTGCAGGTGGAGGTTTGGAGCTCTGTTGTACTTGGGACAGTAAGAGTGAAAGGACAGTCCCTATCCCAGAAAGCCCACGTCTGAGTGGCAGATGAGATACAGAGTAGATACAAACAGATGGGGAAGCACAAGGTAAGACTGAAATGATTATGTGTTTAATAAGCATCAACTGCAGCCTGCCAGCTGTAGCTTCTCAGTCAAATTCTTGCATGTACGGATTAAATGAGTACTCTGCTTCTGTAGCAGCAAATTTCAGAACACAGACCAGGTCACTAGACACGCCTGTCCCTTAACCTGACATGCTGCATCTATCCATGCTACGTACGCTTGTTACAGGCACAGAAAACAGATCCTTTAACCACCTGGGAGATGAAGTGATGGAGGTGCCTGAAAGTTAGGTATCAGAACCTAGATTGCTGTTGAGGAGTTAGACGTCCAATGGGACTTAGCTGCCCAAGTCATTCAGGCATGCCGGTGCAAGCCAAATATTGCCTATATATATCTTTAAACATCTGAGCTTTAGAATTGCAGTGCTATGTGGTGATGAATAAATGCCTACTTGGACATAGAACAAAGATATTTGACTAGCTGAATAGGCGGCATTTGAATTGTACAGAACGTACAGATACTCTGCTGAATGAATGGCTGCTCACTCGCCTGATCAATAGAAAAAAATTGCTCTTTCTCTTTCTGAGCACACAGTATTTGCAGTAAGGAGGACATGTATATAAAACCAAAACCCTATTTCACAAGCACTCGAGCACGCTTGTGAAAACAGAACCAGTACATCATTTTCCCGATGAAATCTTAAGTAGCGATTCAGACAAAAATCACCACTTGTCCTGCAGACGGCCGGGATCTGCGCTCGTCCCGAAGTGTGTGCAGGCTGGTGAAGCAGGATTCCAAGCCTGACCTACTTTTGTCCCTACCTCGTTCCACCAGACCTAAATCCTGGTCCTGCATTCAGTCTGGAAAACTGCCGTGAATACAAATGATTCCAGGCATTGCTAATCGGCTCAGGAGGAGACCGAGTTACACGTTTACTTGAACCCAGCGCACTTGGGAAAGTCAGGGACTTTGAGGTCATGCAAAATTGTTCCTCTAGCAAAATCAATGCACTTTTTGTGTAAATCAGCTTTGGAGCAGCTTCAGATTTCTGCGGAGGATTACTCTTCACTCAAAGAGATGGTAAAACTCGGCACAAAAATTAGTAGCCGAAACTTTCCCAAACTTACTAAAATAGAATTGAAAGGCCATTTCTTAGCTAGCATAAGCTGGTGCAGATCAGCTATATGACAATTACCATGTAGATCAGCAAGACTTGCACTTATTTATCTGGCTGACCCACCTCTCCTATCGATCATTTTTGCACCTGAAATCATCACGATATAGTTTTGTCTGAGGTAAAAAAAACCAAATGAAATATCAACAACTTTAAATACACCAAACCCACGGATCATTATTCAGTTTGGTTTCAGAGCACTTCTAAGAGATCTTTGAGCTGTGAATGTTGTGGGGTTCGAATATCGTTTCAGCTTTGCTTTTCTGCTCTGGCACGGGGAAGGCTTCCTTTGGGTAGCATGGGGAAGGGTTTGCTATCGGTGCCCTTGGTCCTAATGTCACTTACGGATGAGACAGCTGAGCCAGTGCCAAAGCAGGATTGATTGGAGACGTACCCTTGGGGAGAGGTAGGGGTTGCCTAAACTTCTCCTTCTTTTGATGTCTGACTCAAACTAGTCTAATTTGGGCACCCATTAATACGCTTGCCTTCTCTGCCAGGTACCCTTGTCATTAGGTACAGACTTTGATGAGAGTTTGTCACCTGATATCAACTGCAAGAAAAATGGGGAAGGCTCAGCCTGAGCAAATGAGAGGGAAACAAGGAATGCTGGTTGAGCATGGAGCAAGATAGCATGGGTTGGTAGGCAACGTCTATATAACGAGGACCTGCAAAGAGAGCAGTTACTGTCTTGTAACAGAGAAAGGACTTTGTTTTTCAGTTCAGTCCACTGGTAAAAATGCCTAAACCGGAACCCTTGCCATCGGAATTTTTGTCACCTGACTGAAATTTTGGTAAGTTTAGTAACTCACCCATTGGACTGTGTTTCACAGCTTTTGCCCTTCGCCAGTTCTGTCCTTCTCCATCTACCATGAACAGAAATACAGGGGGCAAAAACATAGCCGAGGAAGCCAGGGATGGTGGTTCAGGGTTGCTGAGCAGCCCCAGATGCACCAGTGCAGAGCCGGCAGAGCGAGCCTGCTGTGCCGATGCAGCCATAAAAAAAAGACCATGTGTGAAAACATTAATGCACTACATTCCTACAAAACGTTTGCCCACAAATATGATTAATCCCAGGTAAACGGAAGAGGGTTGGAAGCAGCAAGTGACTTGCCCACAGTAGCTGTGGGCAGCAAAGCAGAGGACTGTACCGCTGAGCAGAGACGGTGTAGGAAGTCAGCAGAGGGCTGGGACTAGACCCCGGATACTCGAATTCTCCCTCTCCTTGTCTAACTGCTGTGCAGCACCGAGTCTTTCATCTTAAACCCTCCTCAATTGTCTTGAAAGTGCGATCTGGTAACACTGCTATGGAAACTTCGGACCCATATGGGGTCATTGCATAAAACTCCACACAATAAAGGAGATATTTATGTCCGTTCAGTACAAAGAAAGTTAATCACCATTAGAAACACCATGAAACGAGAGCACACAAAGCAGAGTTAGCTCCGCTTGAAGTGTAAATTGCATAGTACTCCAAGATGAACGCATGTTGTATTCTTTTCATGGTTATATTTAAATCTGTGTTTTCTTTAATTTAAATCTGCTCGGTAAAGATTGCAGCAATTTGAAACAAAAGTATCCCTTAAAAAAGAAAAAAATGACATGATAGCATCCTTCATGCCAGGCTGGCCCTGTTGTGATTTTACATTGAGGGTGCATTTTAATTGATGAAATGTGCTACACAGCACAACTTGAAAAAGTAACAACCTTTAGTTACCATTTGGAAATGTGACGGAGGTGCCAGAAGTTAAACTCTTAGGACTAAATGAAATAACAGAAGCTCCCTATCCTTTCTTGAAGACGCTCATTAGTTTTCACTTTCTCACATTCTGTTTGCCATGGATTTCATCCAAGAATGACGGATGTAGAGTTATTAAGCAAGTGATAGTTTCAAAACTCCAAGTGTCAGTGCTCGATGCGGAAGCTCGGTTACCTTGCAGAGGACAAGAGGCTTAAGTACCAGTACCCCGGAGCTGGCATCGGCGCAGAAGGAATGATCACACAGACACGCACTGTCAGAACAGTCTGAGAGACGCAAGTCACTTATAGGAACGGACAAATAAACAAATGAGGAATGTTTGAGGAATAATCTGGTATTTGAATGCTTCAGCACACACAGGAAACAAAAAAAAAATTAAAAAAAAAGAAAAAAAAAAGAGGAAGGAGTATTAATATGCAGAAGGCAATGAACAAGTACTTTTTCTTAAATTCAGGGATACAGGGATATCTCAGATACTATAAGGCCTCTTTGAGGGAAGAGGCAAATCACTAAAGTTTCTGATTATGGGCTTAGAAGAGAAATCGGTGTGTACCAGTCCCTGTTTCACTCCTGTGGGCCTGCTGAGCAGCCATGGTCCGTGGGACACGTTCCAAGGGCAGGGTACGAATAGCTCCACTAAATGAACCTGCTGGAGAACACAGAGGCCAAAGCAGCACCTCAAGGCCTGGCCTTCTCTGACTGGGAAATAGAAAAGAAAAAGTCTGTGTGATCTCTCCCCATTCTACCTTCCAAGCGATAACACTGCCACAACTCCCTTCTTTTCCAAGGATTTATCCCTCTCCAGTCCTAGATGGACAGTTCATCTGGCTCCGTTCACTTGTATTTCCTGCCACACGCCGACACTTTGAACGCGTCAAGCCCATGTGTCAAGCTAGACCCAAACCAATCCTGTTTGCTTTTATTTATTGGTTTTCCTCATGCTTTTGCACTTGATTTTGCTCACAGACCAAAGTGGAAGCAGAAAATAACTAACACCGGAAAAAGCTAGTTATGTAGGGTTTTTTTCTGCCCTACCTGCAGTGAAAACCTAAGAGGGGTCTGAGTGAAAGCCTGTTGAGCAGTTTCTTATTTGATTTCCAGGCTTGAGTGACTCGATGTGTGTCAGCTTGAATCGCACCCTGCAGCTCTGGAAGCCTACCTAGGCCTGGCTGGCAGCTTGGCTCATATTCCACACCTGGAAGCCAGCGGGGTCATGTCTAGAACCAAAGTCTGAACTCCCCTTCTGCAAGCGTTTCCCTAAACTACAAGATTCAGCCTTATTTGTAAAGATTCGATTTTACTTTTGAGTTAACTTGGAGACTTGTTAACATCCAGCCTGGCAGTGGTTTCGACTGGCAGAAACCTTTCAGAGCGGTGGCTCTTACTCAGTTTCTGCTGCTGAGAGACATCTGACATCTCACCTGTTGTCAGCCATAGAAAGGTTTGCAAGAATTTGGCTACATGCAAGCTGCGCCTGTTTTTCAGTTTGTTTCAGCCAAACAGCTAAAATCTAAATCCCTGTCCACAGCACCTGTACACCATTTCCTTCATCTCCTTTTAATTGCGTTTTACGCAAAGAAGTTGCACCTGAATTTCTTATATTCAACCATCCCTTTCTGCTTGCTTTTCCAGGACAGCTAAAATAGTGAAGATCTCTTTTTGCAACGTTGCATTCTGGGGAATGAGGTTTTGGGGACCATAATTCAAGGGAGGATATAGATTAATTCAAGATTTGCCCTAGGAAAACAAGAGGAATGACTGGAATGGTAGATAACATGACCTGGTTATGCACAGGAGAAGGATTTATTTCTTTCCACTCTGCCGCTTCCTTTTTTCATATTTGCAGGCCTTTCCCCTGTTTCCTGTGGAACATTTCTTTTCAGGATCCTAGTGTCCAATGTGGAAGAGAAGCAACGGGAGCTGCAAGGAGAGACTTTGGGCTTTGAACATCCTCCGTGACATACTGAAATTGGTTGTCTTGAGAGGTCGCGGATTATTCAGCATTGGAGATCTTGACAACACCAGAAAGCTGACCACGCTTTTGGATACGGAATGTACTAGGTGACCTCTCAGGCTTTTTTTTACAGCAAAATTAATGGCAAATCCAGAGGAATCTTTTTCCTCTGAAGCTAGGATCCTGTAACATTTGTCACCAGGATGAGGGGAGGACACTTTCAGGGGCCTTTTCTGGAGGCAAAAAAAAAATTGATTTAAGCTTATTCAATGGTGTCTTGCATACGAGTTAATAGCTAGTCCCTATTCCCACTCCCTGGAGATTTTAAAGCCTTGTTGCAGCAGATCCTGTGATCTGGCAGTTCTCAGCCTTGGCTTTTGTTGCGGCTTTCCCACTCCCTCTGATCCTGTCTTCTTGATCTGCTCTTTTAGGCACTCATTGCTAGGCCTTTTCTTTTTGTTGGATTCATGCCTGCATCTCAAACTCATCCCTGTCCTTTCCCATGGGTTTACTGTCAGATCCTTTGTGTACACAGTCATCTTTCATTGAGGACTTCATGCTGTCTCAATTTGTCTCGTGCTTTCTAGCACATTTCGGGCATCCTTGACAGTATTCTCCAAATACATATTTTGCTGGAAGTCCACACATTTATTCTTTACCGTTTTTAGTCTCCCTCTAACCTTAATTAGAAATGTAATTAGATGATGGCCGCTATTCCTTGGGAGCTCCCAAGCATGCACTAATTTATAGCCCACCATTACTCAGTACAAGTCACAGCAAAATCCATTTGCTGTAACAGCTGCTGCAGGGCAGGGATGGGAAAGAAGGTGGCAGGCCGTTTCTAGAAAGGTCCAGAAGAAAATCAGCGCGACTGAACTGCCTGAACGTAACAGAGTGCCTTCAGAAATGATGAGGGCTGATTTATCTCCGCTTCACCAATTATACCATTACAATTCTTGCCAGTAAGAATTTTTAACATACGTTTTGCTGATGGGTTCCTGAAAACAGGGCTGGGCTGGACCCTGAGAAACCCCCTGTGAGATCCTCTGTCCAAAAGCAGGCTTGTTCCTGGCAGAGGTTTGTCTAGCCTATTCTTCAGCAAGCTCCGTTACAGCATCCTGGGCATGTCCTAAGGAGGTTTTTTTCTGAACGAAAGGCAAGACAGCAAGGTCTGGAACAAGAACAGGAGCAGCAATAACATCCCACTGAGAATCAAACTATTTGAGAGCTTCCAGTGGCACGTTCCTGGTCGTTGTACGAGTTGGTGCAGAGTAGTAAGAGTGGGTCTGCGCCAGAGTTATGAAAACAGACATGGAAGAGGGAATTTCTGTCCCAAAGAGCTTACAGGAGCGGTAAGCAAGGTTTGCATTCACTTCAGCTTGAGTTTTTTAAGGCTTTGTGATTGTATGTTATTTAACCCAAATCAGTTTGTCTGTCTTTAATATCATTCAGGATTCTAGGAAGGAAGTGCTTTACAGTGTCAGATTTTATCAAAAATTGCTAAATGTGGGCTGCAGAGTAAAGCACTGCTCTTCCTTGGACCACCGCAGGGCCATGCCTGCCAGTTTAGAGTGATTCTGGGCTAATGCTGATATCTTTGGATGGAATGTAGCTGGAATTTCAGTTCTAACTCTACTGTTGTGCCCGGCTTCTACAAATAAAACTTGTCATCCCATGGTTAGCTTTATGATAATACAAACTTCAAAACAGCCCACCAGCATCTTCCCTACCAGTATTTCCATATTCCCACCGTACAGGTGAGACAGAGCGGCTGGAAGGTCCTCTTTCAACTTCTGTTGAAATACATGGAAAAACTCACAGTGACTTCATAAGAAGTTAGATCAAGTTCCAAGGTTGCACGTCAACATTTTTCTGAGTGGTCCCGGCTCTGCTCAGGGCCCCCTACATCATGTTACATTCCTTCCCAGCAAAAAGGACGTGGGAATTTTTTACCCTTCCAGAGGCAGTTCTCTTTGGAAATCACATTTGTTTTCTCTGTAAGTGCCGGAAAGAAATGGATGTGAAAGGCTCAACAGGCAACTCTGAACTGCTTTTTCTGCTGGCATCAATTTTTGGAGGGGGGAGGACGGGAGTGTGCATGCACACGCACTCGCAGCTAAGGTCTTAATTCTATCTCCAGATGCTGTGCATAATCTAGAGGTTTATCTTAATGAATTATTTCTGTTATTACTGCAGGCAAAGTGAGATTTAATTTGATGTGTGATATATCCCTGGATTAACTACCCTTTGGTTTTATTTGCTCCATAATGGTGAATTTTTGTTTATAGACCCATTTTGTAATTACATCCCTGAGCTCAGAAGGGCTAGAGCAATGCTGTTTCATGCTATAGGAAATCAGGATCCAATTCCCTTCTCCCAGTCCTGTTGTTAGCTGTGGCTAAAACAGAAGCTGCGCAATATGATGTTCACCATTCTGTCTTGCTTAATAGCAGCTTTACAGGACAAAGCACGTTGAATCGAGAGACTCTCCTTGGCTGAAAGGACTGCCACTACCGCTTGTGAGGCGCAGGCAAAATGGCAGAGAAGCTTCACCTTGAGAAGTGACACCCGCGTGTGTTATAAACAGGTACAAGGAACAATCAGTCGAATCCTTCATGATACCAGGACGCTGAAAGTGTCGTGATACCACAGAGGTTCCAAGGGTGGTACAGGGAGCTGCGGGGCATGGAAGCATGTGGAGCAGAGGTTCAGTTCCTCATTTCCAAGCTGACCTCCTCTCAGTAAGAAGCTAAGCCTTCCCCTATACTGAAAGACATAGTGCGGGCTGATAGTCACGGCACTGGGACACTCTTATCCCTTCCTCCCAACCAGCTCCTTCCTTCTTCTACCCAGGAGGTTCAGACCAACATACCGGCACTGGCTCATTTCCACAACATCTTTTTAGCGCTTTTCTTGCAATACCAGCACTTATCAAAAGAGAAAGAGGATCCTGCCCCAAATCCAGCTCAGCTACTTCCCTGGTGCTGGCGTGGCAAAGCCATAGGGGTACTCCATCCCAGTAGGAGGGGGGAGAGGGGCAGAGGCGCAGGGGGCTGAGATCTCACTGTGGCTCCGTGGGGAGCAGGACACGGCGCTGCGGTTAGAGAAGCTGTGACAGCACCCGTACCTAATCCCCTGGTAACATATGGTACTGCATACACACGGAATCATGTTTCATTGCAATCACAGTGATCTTAATTAGTACTACTTATAACAAGAGAAGTCAGTGCAAGTACTGTGAAAAGTAAGTGGAAGCAAACAAATCCATCTGGGTATTGGTGTGCCCTTGGAAAGGGTGGGGTTTTTTTGACTTTTGACTCAAAGCAGCATTGCCTTGTGACAGCTCCAGCGTGGCTCTTCCCTCGTGAGCACGCACTCAGCGTGCTGGGAGCACGGACTGATCTCCTCCCTCCCCGGGTGACCCACGAGGAGCCGCAGACCCTTGCTCCCACTGGAGCCCAGCGCGATGGGGCACTTCAGGAGTGCCCTGGAGTGGGGACCTCCACAGGACAAGCAGCAGCTACGAAGGCCAAGCAGAAGGTCATGCTTTGTAGGGAGGGAGGTGCTGGGTTCAATCCCTATCCAAAGAGAGCCACGCTAAAAAATATGCATATTTTCTAGGTATGTATCACACTGAAGACAAACTGTTTTTTTTTTAACTAGCGGACAAGAATGTTTGAGGCCATTAAACTGCACAGAGCCAAAGCCTCCAGTCTGTAAAGGGTGCCTGCAGATTTATGTTATACAGCATGTATTTGTAATTGCTCCAGTCCTGGTCAGTTCTCACACACTTCCATTAAAAGTTTATGTCCACTTTCTTTTTTTTTTCTTTCCAGCTAATAAAATTAAATGTTGGAGAGCCAAAGTAAAAAAATAAAATATGTCAGTCTTGCTTGGACCAGTACAAGATGGGATATTCAGAGCTGACACCAAAGCTGTCTTCAAAATCACCTACTGTTCAGAGAGCAGTGTACTCAAACTCAGCTTCCTGCCTTCTCCCAGTTCAAACCAAACCTGTGGTGTTGTTTTACTGCCTTGGGAGTGTGAATTTCAAACGGCCCTTAAGGGTGGAAAGTGATTTAAAAATATTTTTCTAAGAAACCCCAAAACACAAGCAGCATTTTTATGAGTGAAAAGCTAGGAGTATGCGTCAACATTTGCAAACATATCTGAGGGATGCAAAGAACATAAATCCTAGGACTTTAAACTTGTCATGAGGCCAAATTCTTGTTTCCTTTACCCATATGAGTAGTGCTGCTCAAGTCAATGGCTTGAAACACTTTCTGTAAATAAAATGAGTAAGATCTAGCCTGGAGTCTACAGAAAATAATGTGAACAATCTTTCTTCCCCCCAGGAGGAGAAGCCAAGCATTCCTTGGCTTGCCCTGTCCCTGCACAACCCCCAGGGCAGGATCCCCCGTGCCCGCTGCTCCGAGTGCCCTCATCCCAGCTCTCTGCGTGGCTCCTGGTTCCCCCACATCACGCAGCTGCTGCAGGGGTTTGTGGCCATTCCCAGCTCTGCGCGCCGGCCAGCACGCCGTGTCCAGGGATCTGCCCCTTCTCTGCCCCTTCCCAGCTGGGAAGGCAGCACTGGGATCCTCTGCCGATTCCTGCTCTTGAGCGACACGACCACGGAGCAGAGGGGAGCAGCAGGACAGAGCCTTACCACACTTGGCCTTCCTCTGCACCTTCAAGTAAGGACCAGGGACAGTCAAGCCCTTCCAGCACTGGCTTTGGTTTTTTAAGGCCAGAAAGGACCATTATGATGATCCAGTTTGACCTCATCCGCTCCTGAAAGGGACTGAGTAACCAATAACAAGCTGAAGAAATTAAACAGCTTGCACAGATTTTGAAAGCTACCATAGAGAATTTATACCGATAATTATAACCCTGATACAAATTTCTGGAGAAAAAATGTTGATTTTATTTTTTTTTTTCCATTCTAGAGTACTTTTTAAAATTTTTCTCCAAGAAGTGGATGCTAATTCTGCTACTAGACTTCTACTGTAGCAGGTCATTTACTGATGCTTTTTTCTATGCTAATAAGGTATAATAAATTTAACACCACTAAAGAAACTATAAAGACTCGAAGACCATTATTACAGATTTTGTATGTGCAGTGAAAGGCAAATTGTTTGCAGCCATTATTGATCGGAAAAGGCTGAGTTAATGTAATTGCAGAACATAAAAGGAGGAAATATAATAAGAAAATAAAATTAATATACCAGTCCCAGAATCTGAACTCAAAAAGCCAATAAAAGACATGTAATAAAGCACTCCAGAGAAATCAACCTCTGTCACAGGGAATATCAAGCTATTTACCAAAAAGTGCAAATATCAACTAAGGCATTCCTCACCACCCAGACATTCAGTTAAGTCCTGTCTACACTCACTGTTTTACAAAATCAGGAACTGCAGCTAAAACCGTGTTTCACTGATTGCAAAGTGTCAGCAAGGTCTTCACCTGCCCTGCTGCGGGAGCACATCTTTGAAGTCTCACTCTGGGATGCAGAGTAAGGAATCGGAAAGAAGGTGGTCCAGAAGGAAAATGCTGGTGTCATCAGCCTACGGACAGAACAGCTAAAAATGGAAAGTTTCATGGGAAGCTGGGTCCAGTTACACCGTGATACAAGGTGTCCTACAACAAAGTGCCCATTTAAACAGCGCCCTGTTGTGAGAACAGCAGTTATCAGTGTCAAAACCCCTGAGTCAGACCCGCAATAGCCATGACATTGACTACAGAATCAGGAGACCGACTAGAAACAGTTTAGTATATGCCCTTAGGATTTGTTATATGACTTTTTTGGGCTTCCTGGGGTCTGGATTCTCAAGCTTTGCCCTGTCTCCATGAAGGCTCGGATTGCATTTTATTTCATTTTGTCCAAAGCTCAGATCAGTGACATGCTCTACCTCAGCCAGTTCTTGCCTTTGGGGAGTGAAGTCTGTTACGACGGGTACTTGCTTGCAGCACGGGCAGAACCAGAGGTTTGTGGTAAATCAGTTAAAAGCAAGAAAATGCACTTACTCCTCAAGATATGCAGAGTAACGAACTTCAGCAACTGATAACTCTGAACCTATTTTTTAGCTTCTAGATTTTGTTAAATATTATATGAAGCAAAATAACCTTTTTCCCTGTTTCCCATAATGCTTCTTCTCCCTAAATCCTTGTGCAGACTGGATTTCAGCAACTGTTCCGGAGGATGCTCTGGCCTCTGGAGTAGGCTGGAGACGTACGCCTTATTAGCAATAAAAAAGGAAAGCAAAGCCCCTGCTAAATGTGCGCTTACATTTTCTCCACGTACAACAGGATTTTCTTAGCACTTTCTATCCAGAGTGGGAAGTAAGAATATGCTTTTAATGTGTCCATCCCAAAAGAGGTAAAATATAGATCTTTCATAGGCTATATATTTTTTTTTTTAAAAAATGGTGCTTTTAAAATGGGATGTCCAATATCTGGTGACTAATGGATGACAAAGAGGTTGCAGGGCACTTTATTAAATGTCTCTAGAGACAAAGAAGTCGATTGCTACTCACCAAGTTGATTTACAATGATAAAGATTTCTATTTGTAGGAACCGCTTTGGCTCCACTCACCTCCTGTTGCGGATCAGGGCACATAGAGATAGAAAGCTTTGCTTTTTTAAGAGGAAAGAATTTTTCTCTGAGCTAGGACTGACCGTATTTTTCTACTTACCATGACAATCCTATCAGACTAATGGGCTGACGGCCCCAGAACAACTCTGCTATCTAGGAAGGGAATGACGCGACCTCAAAGAATCATTATGTCATATTTGGTAGGAGGTTCATTGTTTTATTGGTACCATTCCCTGTGCTGAAACCATTCAAAAATGAAGTAAAATGCTTCTGTGCGTTTATCAGTTGTGAGAGGGGAGAATGCACAGTTTCACCTGGATTGCTGCCAGCGGAGGAGAGCAACGAAGCTGGGGCAGAGACAGGGCAGTGCAAAGGAAACGCTCTGGAGTCACGGGGAAGGTGTCCTTGGAAGCCTGGCTCAGTGACCGCAGCGGAGCTGTGTAGGAGGCCAGAAGCCCCAGGGAGCCCAAGAAATATTATCTTGTTTCTGTGACACCACTCGCTCTACTTGAACTTTGCTTTTTCTTCATAGTTGCCGGTGGCACAACCTACTTTACAGTGGTAATTCTCAGCCTGCGCCCAGCACACCAGCTCCCGTTTGTCCTGCTCTGTCCTGAATTCCCTGTTAAGTGGTGTGCTCCGCATCTAGTGCATGAAGACACTTGGTCCTGTGTACAGAGTTTGGGCTAGAAACGCTGTAAGTGAACCTCCTGCTTCCCTAAACCTGCTGTTATTACTAACATGATTCTGGAGAGAGGCCGGGAGTATATTGAAGATAAATTTGTAATAATCAAGGTCAGAAACAGAACAACAGTTAAGAGTTCAGAAATACCGCTGCTGATTTGCAAAGCCCTGTTGTTCCACTGCCTCGCGGCGCGCTAGGAACTAGGATTGCGGAGCGATGTATTTCCTGATGCAATACCGAAGGTGGACAAAACAACTGTACTTGGGGAAGGCTAAATAAAGAGGAACTGTGGCTTCCAAGAAAAGTACTTGCAACATGAAACTTGTGAGGGTGTCAGTGTGACAGAAGCCCTGGGGTTTCCTACAGGATGCCCACTGATACGAGTAGCAAGGTCAGGCTGGATCTCGAGGATCCGTCAATCCCTGGAACACTGGCTGCAGGCACGGCCTAGCGGGAGTGACACAGTCAGTCCCATAGCGCTGTCTGAGCGGGGCTGCTTGGGCTCGCTTGCCTTTAAATGAGAGCAAATTATGACAGAAGGAGCTCCGAGGTGCTCTAGATGACAAAAGTGTGCTATAACTCAGCACACCAGGTCTCGCAGACGCTTCTTCCCGCAAAACCACAGCAATCTGTGAAGGAGCTGACTCATCACTTCTTTGCCCTAAAGATGGCTAGCAGTTTAACACGGGGAGATATTTTAAGGCCATCATTTTATAGGATGGAGGTATCAATTCTCTATCTTTCCATGGATAATCCTGTTACGGGATAACACGATTTTAGGACAGGCCATTTCAAAGGACAATCTTTTCAGCCCTGTCTGACTGAAGTCTCTGAGTCCTTCGTAACTCCCCTCATGCAAAGAAAAATGTGAAAACCTCAACTTTCTAGTACAACTGTTGAGCTGCATTTCAGCTGATTTCAACAATAGGTTGCACAGCATCTGCAAAATTTATTGACATTCTCAGTTTAACTCAATTATGCAAATAAACTGAAAGGGTCGCTACCCAAAGAAGCTTACGGCCTGCCGCATTTGCATGCTGCTGTAACACGTACCAGTGCACACCAGCCCGCTCCCACCACTCTCCTCATCTGCTGCTCTTCCCGCTGGCTTTACCTTCACAGCATCCTTACAGAGCAAAGGTGTGTTCTCTCTGATGCTTTAAATGTGAGTAAAGCAGGGAAAAAAAAGGTCTAAATGAGTTCCCCAGAGTCGCTGTGAAAGGCAAGAACTGAACTCACATGGACCGGAGCAGTGGTACAAAGATCGCTGTCTCCCAGTTTGCCTTCATTTCATTTTCACCAAAAATTCCCAAGGAAGGTGTTTATTGAAGAGAAGGTTTTACACTTCTAACTTCCTAGCCAGTCCCCAGGCATTCATTTTTGGCTTGCTGTATGGAACATTAGCACACTAACAATGAAAAGCGTTTCACTTTATGCCAAAAATTAACTAACAAAGGTCTTAGAGGTCAATGGGGTGCTCCAAAAGCAGACTGTCGTTTCCACTTGCTTTGCTTTCTGGTTCTTTAAATCCAGACGAGTCCAGGTCTTTCCTCAGGAAAAGGAAATACTTCTGAAACTGATGCTGAAATTCAGTGATGCTATTTATATTTACTGCAACAGCATTTAGGAGCCTGAGGAACAGCCCAGAAGCCTATTGCGAGAGGTGCTGTACAAATACCGTATAAAGATTAGTCCCTGAGTTTAGTAATGCCAGGTAGGGAGAAAAGGGGGTGTGCAGCACTGAAACATTGCAAAATTCAAGAAAGAGCATAATTTCACATATTAAACAACGATGAGCAATAGAACCGTTTTTAAGCTACACTACGGTATCCCTATACTGACAACTTCCTGCTCATTGTCACCTTCATCTTTCAAAACACACTTCTTGGTTGCTTACAAAGCATTTTCCCCGCCCTGAAAAAAACCTCAATTATTTTCTTCCATCTCTGTGAACAAATGGTTCACTGTAGATTCTGCACTCCAGCAAGGTCAAAATCTATGTGTGCAAATGATTGTAACTCAATGATAACATATTCATGTCCCGTCTGGGGAATATCACTGTTATTTTCTGGAATAAAGCGGGAAGTGAATTTTTCTACTTCAGTTTATATTTCAACCTATTCCCTTCTATTTCAATGTTCCTTCAAAGGAGAGACAGCTCATTTCCTTAAGAAACTGTATCCACCCACTGAATGTTATTTCTCACTGTACATAAGTAATGGGAGATTTCCTACTTTTTGCCCACTTCTACCCCATAGATTTAATATGTAAACTGGGAACAGGCCGAATATATTGCTTGGCACAAGCCAGCGAAGTTTCACCTGTGAGAACACAGTCTGAATTCAACCTTTGACTGCTTGTACTAAACCACAGGGAGAATCTACACTTAAGTGATGCAAAGTTCATAGATTAGACAAAAACCCACAAAACCAGACCCACGGAGCAGCGTTCAGGCTTGCAGAGCTCGCTGACCCTCCGACTCCATCTCCCTTGAGTTGTTATGGGAGGGGAGAGCCTTGTCCCAGGGCACACGCAAAGGGAGCACGGTGCTCTCCTCTTGTTAGGAGGGGCTCCTGGTGCTTGGGGGAGGATGCCAAGGCATAAATCCCTTATCAAAAGAGTGAGTGGGAAAGAAAAATACAATCTACTTCATGAACAAGGCAGAGAAAAGGTGATAGGTGCTGTGGCAGTGAGTGTATGTGCATCAGGAGAGCATAATCACTCTCACACTTCACAGTTAAACTTCCTTTTGTGTTTCTGCTCTGAAGTTATATTTAAACGTTCATTTAATCTTCATGCATAAAGCACCTGATATTCCTTGCTACTCTCTGCAGTGAATCCTGGGGATTCATTTCCATAACCTCAGCGTATCACTGATCTCAGCGCCACAACAGGTGAGCGAAATCTATACCACGGTTTGCCCTTTCAATTTCACACGTTTCTGTGTGAACCTTGAGAGGTGGGAGGAGAATTATTCCTCATATGTGGTTTTGACTTTCTTCTCTTTTTTTTTGGCCCATGGATTTGGTTCTGTGAATCAGTTTAGGTTCCAGATGATCCAGATCTTGGGCCGTTATTTTCTCTATGCCACAGGTGAACTCTTTCCTTAGTTCATTTTAAATGTGAGGTGAGCTCTATTGCTCTGAACGCGGAAACGCAGCTCCCAAACCCCTCTGCTAGGAGCAGAGTGGCAGCCAAAGTTCTGATTAACTTCATCTCTTTTGTGGGCTTCTGCAACAAACGCAAACGGCTGTGAAATCTTTTCCAGCAGGGTAATGGAGGGAGGAAACGAGTTGGCTGTAAGTTTGAGAATTATTATTCCTATAAACCCATTCACACACCTATCACTTGGGACAAGTGAAGGGCCAAAGACATGCCAAGCAATTACACAGCTACATAGGTCTGTGCACAAGATATTCCGCATCACATTGGCTGTAATTTGTGCTCACTACGTTGGCACTAGCTCCACCTGTGTCAGATGGCAGCAGAGAAAACAACTTTTCTGGGAGACTAAATCCATCTCAACTGTGGCCAAGCCATGTCCCTGTTTTGGAAAGTCTGATTGGGAACACAGGCACCTTTCCATTTGAAAGGGAACAAAGGTTTACAAAACTCAGACTCCTTAGTCGCTGACTTTCACCTTGCTCCCTGCACTCCCAGGCAGTGGCACGATGCGCAGAGCCTGTTGGTGACACCAGTGTAACTGGCCACAGCTTTCGGGGGATTTATTAGATAATGTTCAGACCCAGTTCTGACCTCAGCCAGCTCTTCGTGTCCTGAGGAGAAAAGATTTCTAAACAGGTTTATATTTTCCCTTGCTACTCGTTTGATAGAAACCAGATGAATCTGCTTCCTAGTTCAGATACAAAGACAGAAGCAGCACCTTTCTCAAATCCCTGAAGTTCATGACACAAAGGATCTTGGCGAAGTAGGAAGAGAAGTCAAGATCATCATTCATCTTTTATAATGTGTTTGCAGATGCTTAAGAGTCTACAAAAGGGTTGATGTGGTGATGGAGTGAGCCTCAGCCTTGTCCAGGCTAGTAGTCAATATTGAACAAATCAACTAAACCCTTTTTTCTTTGTTGGTGAACTGAAGATTTCTGTTCCCTGCCAAGCAGAAGTGGCTCACTTCATTATTTTTCCCAATATATTTTGAAGTCTTCTTTCATTCAGACATGTAGAGACCCAAAGCCCATCGTTGCTGTAAAACAGACCACAGACAAGGGCACAGCAAGACAGAGGGACCTGTTCTGACGGGTTCCTGGAGTCTAAAAAATACAACTAGACGGGTAAGGATTTGTTGGAACACTTTGATTTTGACCAAGGATTTTTTTTAACAGTAAGAAGAGAAATACAGTCTGTTACCTGGGTGTGAAATGTGTGTTGACTTAACTCACCAGAAGCCAAAAGACCAAGTCAGAAGTGCTAAAGGTGCCCCTGTTTCCTCGAGAAGCACGCCTGTCCAGCTGCAGGGACTGCGTGCCATCCACGGTATCAAAAGATCCAAGGGATTTTAAAGAGCATCACTATGCTCTTACAGACTTACCTATTGTTCTATTAACTGCTCACAGGCAGGACAGAAAAGCCGCCTCTCTTTAACTGCAATATGTCAGAAGACTGTAACTCTTGTATAAAGATTTCAATCTTGGACTCTTAGAGCTGTGCCCTTGAAAATCAAGTCTCCTGTTGGACGAGGCTGCACAGACTTAGAGTAGCATGAACAAGGCTATTCTAAAAATTAGTTATTGTAACCACATCGTCCCACAGGACTAGTTTGGCACAGCACCGTAGCTGCTTTCTGCTATTTGCTTGCCCCAGGAGGACAGATAGTTCAGAATCACATCTCCCTCCCCTGTAAAATCGTGTTTTGTGCTGCTGTTTCTGCTTTGCCGTGTATCTGCCAAATGCTGCAGGTGCTGAAAAACAAAGGTGAAAGCACCCATATGGTGCTTTCGGATCACAAAACCGACTCACGGAATCAAAAGCCCAAAAGGACCTGTTTTTTTTATCCCTCATAGGAAAACCTAACAGGGAATCTATGGAGTTATATCCAAGTGCCAAGACCTATGAAAGGATTTATTGTGAATGTCTTTTACAAGATTCCTTCCTTGTTGGAGATAGGCCCTTTGGGATTCCCCTTCATGATATTGCTAATCCCATCTATTCAAAATTTATGATGCACATTCCCTAGAATACCAAGATGACTTTAAAAACACAGTAGATTGGGGCTTTTGCTAGTTTTATTGCAATTTTCTTTTTAAGATTTCGGAACGCAGGCATTTGCTGTACTCACAGGCTTCCTTTTGCAAACACGAGAGCTGGAAACTCACTCTAATTGGTTTGCGATATTGTGTTCCCTGCAAATGTTTACTAATATCCTTGTAAAGATCTGGGGTCCAGGGCTTTTCCTGGAATCAGTCACGCCAAGACTCGGGATCAGATGGTAAAAGCCATTTTATGTAAGGTGTGTGTGTGTTCACAGGTGTGGTTTTTTAATGCCTGCTCCTTCAGCCACTGGTTTAGGAATTAAAATTAGTTTGAAAATATTTTTTCCTTTACACAGACAACAAAGGAACTGCAAATATAGATTTTCTCATGTTTTAAAATCTTTCTAGTTATCTTTGTCTGTGTCTGTTAACTCCGGGTACCTGGAGACTAACTGTGGAGCTACTCCGCAGTTCCCTGCTGCGTACAGGTAGGAGGGAGAGACAAGGATGTAGCCCGGCTGCCCAAAATGTCCTGTCCTGGCAATAAATAGCTTTTTTTCATGTGTCAATTTCCTGGCCTCTGCCGCCCATCCTATTTAAAGCAATAATACACACTGGGCTTCCAAACCTGTACCTGACTGAGGCAAAAATGACAGGTCAGCGAGAGACAAGCTTTCCAGTTTAGGCAATACTTAAGCCCCAAAGAAAAACACACAGTGGGAGCTTTTGTTTTCAAATGTCATATTATGCTTTCCCCTACCCTTTTGCTGGATGAATTTAATTTCATTTGGTGCAATTAAGAAAAAATCCCAAGCAACGTACAAGTTATGTGATGCCTTCTTTACATCAGATTAGTGAAAAACCAATTTTTTACAAGCTTAACTTCAAATAACTACAAATGAATTTTAAAACTAGCATTTTTTCTCCCTTCTGTTTGCCTTCTCCTCAAAAGAAAACCACTTTCTCTATGGAATATGGTCTCATTTTAGCTTGAAAGGACAGATTTACATCTCATCTCTGAGTCTCCGCGGTGCCTCCTGAGCACAGCAAGGACTAGTTCACAGGACAGTTCCAAACCAGCGTTTCAGAAATACAAAACCAACCCCAAACTTTCCGATAAATAATCTGTTCAATCCCTGGGAATATCGGGAAAGACAGAAAAAATACAGCACTAAGAACAAAACCAAGAGCTGCCGTCATTACTAGAGGAGCTATACAAAGTGCACATTAAATGAAGCTCATTTAAACATGCTCTGGTTTAATTAGATTTAGTTTAGCCACCTAAAAAAATCCCAGCAGAACTTGTGGTGGGGCTTTCGCTGCTGCTCCCCGCTGTGAGCCCACCTGTTCCTGCCGCCTCGCTGCCCTGGCAGTCGTAAAATCCCCGGCTCGGCTCCGCGGGCTGGGCAGGTCGCAAGGACAGGCTTCCAGGCTGCCTCGACGCCATGCTTGGGGGAAAAAGGGGTTTTTTTTAGAGCAAAAAACCTAGCTTCGCCCAAGATTTACTGTGCTAAGAAAACAGAGAAAAAAAAATAACGCTAAGCATCTAACTTTTTTTTTTTTTCAGACAGCGGGCTTCCAGGCAGGGAACAGACCTGTCATTTCAAGTAGTTTTTCATACTCTGTACAGAATCTATCAGAAAAACTATACTAAGACAAACCCTCCCCTCAATAAAATAATCTTATAAATATATATGTATTAAAAAAATATACAGATAACAGCATATATCAGGAACAATGTCTCTGTGCTTTTGGCCATGTATTTGGATGCGGGGAAATTCTCATCCTTGGAATAGTTTCCTTCCCAGGGAGTGCTGGGAGCCTGACCCGAATCCCAAGGAAGCAGTGTTTGCAGGAAGCACCTTCGGTGGCACGGACCAGGCAGGGAGGAGGCTCCCGTGAGCCACAGGCGGGGATTGACGGGGACTATTTCTATATAAACAAGCCCAGGATCAGCTGAAGTTGCTACTCACTGGCAAAGGAAAATAAAGAGACAATTCAGAATCAAAGGTGAGTCAAAGAAAAAATATGTCAAATAAGAGGAGGCAGCCCAGACAATCAGTCAGATGCCAAAACATGTGACAGACCCAGAGGCAACTCCAAAACAACCAAACCAACTGCCTGTGGAGTCTGCCAAGGAGCCAGATGCTCCTGCTTAAAAATATCTTCCGCTGCCTTGGCATCTGCATTTTCTGCCTGCCGTCAAAAGAGGAGGGAGGGGAAAACGGGAGAGGGATGCGGGAGTAAGGGGTGGGGAGTGGGGGGGAAGCAACTAATAATATTTTTGCCATTTTAATTCTAAGTACTTCTGATTATTCATTTGCAGTTTGTCATCATGTCACCGGAGAGCAAAACAAAACCCCAGCCTGGCACAGGCTGGATATGGAAGAACAGGCAAAACCCTCTACAGAAAAAAATGGAACGAGAAAAAAAATGGAAAAAATGATGAAAAAAGGGAAAAAATGATGAGAAAAATCTAACAATTCTGCATTGCTGTGGGTGGCAGATTCCTGTTAAGGTGATAAAAAGCTGGGAGCTGCTGGAGTCGGCACTTTACCACCCAAGAAAGAACCCGGGTGCCCGGACCCAGATCCTGGGCTGGTGGCAGCCGGGCCCTGGGGACGGAGCCGGGCGCGGGGTGCTCCAGCTTGTACTCACTCAGGGTGTCCCCGAGGTGCCCCACGCTGCGCGGTGGGACCCGTGGGGGATGAATTGAGCTGAACGAAAGTACTGCTGCGGTTAATCATAGCAGCAGGTTTTGGTTCACAGAGGCTGTGGCTGCTCGGCAGGGGCTTACAACGCACTTTTGTAATATTATCTTTCTGAATGAAGATGCAGTTGTTGACTAAACCCATTAAATACAATGTACGTTCTAGAAACATTAGATTATTCAACAGGAAAAGTCAAAGAAAGGCAGAGTCCAAAAGGCGAGAATTTGTGCAATTTCTGTTACAGGAGGAACTGTAATGCGAAAAGTATTATCACATTTCATTTGTATGGAAGGTCTTTATCTCCTGTATGAAAGTTCTCATAGGTGAATACGCCCCTATAGAAGTTGAATTGCAAACCAGTTTTGTTTCTGTTTCTTGATTCTTTGAGCGGGAATCAGGAATCCCACGTGTGGTCTGTCCTTCTGTCACTGAACCGATCGCGTGGCCTCGCTTTCTGCGCACACAAACCCTCCACGATTCCACCTGTCGGATGCGTCCCTCACCGCCCCATCCCAAGCAGAGCTGGGCTTCCAAAGCCAGCGCTGTCGGAGCAGCAGGTACCGAACGCGCTCTGTTGGAGAGGGATCTCACCTGAAAGGAGTGTTTGGTTTTGTAAGATAGAAATCACAACTTTATCTTTCTTGTGAGCTGCTCGGGTCGGGTTATTAGTCAGGAGGGTTTGGGACACTGAGTGCGTCGGGGACTGCCTTGATGGACACGCTTCAAAGCAAGAAACCCGGTACTAAATGAGATGTGTCAGAGACCATCGCTGCCTTTTAGAAAGCAAACAGCACTGAAGGGCAGGTCAAGCAGGGCTGGGGTAACACTGTGCCCCAATCCCAAGCTCCCGTAAAGAACATAAGGCTGCTTTTGTGGCGTTTGACTTATTTTCCCACTCGGATGCGTGGCGAGGCCTGGCTCTACTGTGTTTGTTTCAGGGCAAAGTTTCACAACGGCTGGTCGCTGGCAGAGAGGGCGAGCTCTGGGCTCGCAGCTTCTCTCTCAGTCCCTCGAGCAATCTGGCACCCGACGGGGCTGCCACCACCTCTTCTGCACCGAAGGGTTGAACTCCTCGCTGAAAATCTGCGCTACACCTTGCAGACCACGTTTTGCACACAGAACTCATTTGCAGGGAAATGCAATCGCAGTAAATAAATAAGTAACGGGAGCCAAACCGGCAGTGTGGTGAATCGGCAAGCTCATTTCAAATAAACGGAAAGGACTTGTGGTGACGAACATTTCGTTTGAGCCTGGGACTGAGCTTGTAAGAATTTTGCATGTCTACATAAACTGACTGATAGCAAAGGAGTTTCTAGTCCCCCTCATGGCACACACAAATGTCTGTTAAAGACATAAATATTTAAAAACAACAGCTAGACTAAGAGGGTTAGCTTTCATTTCATCTAATTTGGCAAGCATTAGATACACCCACCAGAAATCATTTTATTTTGTGTAATTTAATAGCAGATCTATTGTAGCATCGCAGTTTCTGACATACCGAAACAAATCAATGTGGCCTTTTTTTAAGTTCAGAATTAATATAGGGCTGTATTTCAAATGTTAGATGGAAATCAATAAAGATTAAAACCTTTCTGTGTTATTCACTTGTTTCCATCCTCTGCTGCAAAGTTTATTTGCCTTCCTGCACGTAATACCGAGACTTTGATCCTTGTTCAAATATCCCTGAATTTTTGCTTCCCTCGTGTTTGATCTGGTTCTCAGGTGAGAAATATTGGCAAAACTTGTTAGAATTACACCTGCCAATGGCAGCAATACAGGCTAGCTACATGAAATTATATAAACTGAACCTTTGGGTTCTTACACATCAGAATAATATTCCCATAGAAATCAATCTGAGATTTTAATTTATTAAACCTTCTCTCTTCCCCCACCCCCCATCCTTAAAGGCATAGATGGAGATATGGAGGAGGAAGCGAGATAACATCAAATAAACCAGGTTTTGAATGGTCACGGATGACCTTCACAATATGCGTTTTGCAATTTTGGGTGGATTAGAGGAAACTAATGATGGCTTTGAAATGAGCTTTTGGATAAAGCTTGGGAAACTCTAATCATTACAAATCCACTACTTAAGAGAACAATTCTGTGTAACACACTGCGGCTTTAAAGCATACATGTCTTGTTTTCTTTCCTCCTCCCAACAAGCTTATTTTGCTTTCACTTATTCTGGTCGTCTTATAGGAGCCCAGCGACTGTTTTCATTCTCTTCCCTGCCTTTTTAATTTAAGGGAGACTATTGTTTTTTGCCATTGCGTTGCCCTTACAGTGCCTTTTGCGTTTAGTTTAGGACTCATAGAGTTAACAGGCTGGGGAACAGAGAGAGGGAAAAAAAACCCCACTTGCATTAAGCCTGAAGCCTGTCACCTTTTCTTGGCAATTACACTGCTAATGGCTGGGTCCCAAGCAAAGTGGCAAAGAATATCTCTTCTCACGTTCCCAACTCACAGTGCATTCCCAAATACCAGATGGTGTTTTTGGAATCCATTTCACTATGTTTGATATGACAATACTTTTGTATAATGTTAAATTATATATAACCATTTCAAATAGCCGCTATCAGGACAAGGAAAGAGAAGGAATATTAGACGCAAGGAGGAAAGAGAGAAACCGAAGACTGAAAGTTCTCGTCTCCTCCTGTTGTATCTTGTGTCTCTCAGATTTTTGTGTAATTTGAACAAAAGAGGAAATAAAAGTGGTTCAACAGACTAGCTCTCGCAGTGGTGCTATACAGAAATGGTGTTGTTTCCTTCCCAGAACTTGGTGTACATCTTCGGATGCCTGCCAGCTCTACAGGAGGCAAGTGCAAGATCATAAATAGTGCAGAGAAAGCAGGAAAAAAGAAAAGGGGGAAAAAACCCGGTCATGAGTAAACAAGTCCCACCATTTTCCCTACTGACTTTTCCTTGAAATCTTGGGAAAAACAAGGCCCGGAAAATTCAGGAGGGGTAAATTGGTACATCCCCGTTAACTTCAGTGGAGTTATGCCTGTTGACAGTAACTAAGCATTTGGGCCAGAATTTTTAAGTTGAAGTAACTTGGATATACGTAATAAGACATCTATACATCTTACTGAAGGCGAGTCCAACCTCGCTTGCCCCAGATGAGCTATTTCAGTTTTACATTAACACTGATGGACTTACAGAGGTTGGAAAACATGCTCTGAAATCAGGCCTGCAGATTTGGTTGGAGTACAATTCATCACGCCTGAAGTGAAGAACAGAAGCAGCTTGGCCATTCCTCAGGAGACAACCAGGACCTCAGCTTTAGGAGGGACAAACGTTCTCTTTTTGGTGGACACGCTACAAACAATTTCTTAAGCACAGGAAGAAAATGCACTACTGAGGGAAAAAAGAGTCAAGACAATCAGAGGCCCGTCAGGTTACCAGTGATGCCACTCTCATTATCAGATTCCCATCATTTAAACACTGGTTAGTTTCATGATTTCTAAACTGAAATTGTTTATTTTACTGTAGCCAGAACTTTGTTTTCTTCTCAGTTGCAGCTCAAGGCACATTTTAACAACCAGCAAGCTTTCAGGATAAATGCTTACCAACAAAAACACTTCCCAAGCTTAACTGTAACATGAATATTGAAACTATAAGGACGCAACTTCACCAGTAATTTGCCTAGTTCAGTCAGGTTTTTTCTTACATATGTCACAAACCTGTGGCATACCTAATCCAAAGGAGGGTTTCATTCATATGGCTGTGCACGAGCAACTTACCACACCAGTGCTTACTTTTTACACAACAAAATACTGATTTTTCCCTCTTGGTTACTTACACTGCCAGCATACAGTAAAGATTATCAGCCCCTAAAAGGATCGTACAGATCCAGTGACTACTACATAATTAACAATAACTTGTAGTAATGCAATTTAAGAGTCTTTTTACTGGGCATAGATGGCAGAATGTATAGCCCATCTTTCTTTGTCATCCTAGAAAAGGGGCCCCATGCGGAGCTGCTGGTTGCTGAGTGATGCTTTGTAGTCTGTACCAGACAGTTGCACAGTACCAGCTGCATTGGCAGGTAGCCGAAGTGCAAAGAGATAGCTGCCAAGCTATGCTATACAAAGGAAGCCGTGCCAGAGAGAAAGGGACCTTTGCATGAAGTCACCTTTGACCCCGAAGCCAGCATGGATCCCATATTCATCAATTCCAGACAATTGCATCTTTCATTCCACCACAAACTATGATTAGAAAGGGCCCATTTGTGATAGTGATTGTTAGTTTACAGTTCCCAGAGATTGGATTATTTAATCTTTAGTTCTGTTGGCAGCAATATTTTCCCTAACCTTTTGTAATGGCGTGCCAGTGATAATCTAACATATGTATATAGGGGGATATACACACACATACACACACGCGCCTCCCTTCCCCACCAAAACCAGATGAAGATGCAGAGAAAAGGGAAAAGCTGCAGCGCACAAAATTCACGCTGTTTGGCAAACACCGTGCTGATGTAAAATTTCAGAATTCAGTCGGGAAAGTGCAGTGCACTCCGGGCGCAGCAGCATCTCAACTTCTGGCCACAGACCTGACTTTCCTACAGGTCTTTCATTTCCTTTAGGGAATCGAGATATATCAGCGGCATCCCTTTCAGACAACTGCAGATTGCTTTTTTTAAAAAAATTTTTCCTTTTTTAAAAATATTGACTGCTTGTAGTACATGCAAAAGAAAGAGGAACGTCTAACAGATTTTAAACGGACTCATGAGAAAACCACCAATGACAAGCAGCACCCCTGAGGGGTGCGCCGGGAGACGGTGCACAGAATGAAAGCAGCAGGGAAGCGTCTAGGCCTGGTTCCTGCTGCTGTTCCCTGCGTGTCCAGCTTTGATATTGCGAGTCCTATTGAAATCAACGGCAGAGCTCACAAGGTGCACGTGTATCTCAGCATTCGCAAGTTAGTGGGAACTTAGTAAACGGGGCTCCAATAGCAAACAGTCCCCAAATCCCCCCAAATTTCACACAACACTTCCTTGAGTAATAAAGCAAGTTGCTGGCGCAATCAACAAGTAAGGAAGGAATAGAAGATCTCTGAGAATATAACTCTTAGCAATGACTTCCCATAGCGTTTAGGAGAAAAAGGGGTAAAAGGCCCACCAGAATCAAATGAAGAACTAACACTTGCCATTGGAAGTGGAAAGAGAAGGGAAAAAAAAAGAAAAAGAAAAAAAAAACCAGGTTGGGAGTCTATAAAACTTTCATGAAAATCTTTTTTGATCTGATGCTTTGGTCTTATCTCAGAGATGTTAGCTGAAGGGAAAAAAGCCCTCTACCTGAAGGCTGGCCGTATTGTGCTGCACCTGACTTCTGGCTCACATGCGAGACCGTCTGTTCTTTATTTTCACTCTGTATGAAGCTAATGGAATTTGCAGTTGATTAACCTCAAATCTGGAGTAATGATCCAGCCTGGGACTGCAGCTGGCAAGGCTGGGGCTATTTGTACTTCTTAACTGAGTAAGACAGCAACAAGTATAATGGCATAAAGGCAAAGATCCCAGATAGATGGGTAAATGTCAGAGGCGCATTAAAGGAGTTGAGAATATGACCTGAGGGTGCAGATGGTGGCCCCCCTCCCCACAAAAAGGTGGGAGCACCAATTCATAGAAAAATTAATCACAAGATAATACACTAAAAAGTATATGGCTACACTTACCCAATGATATTCTACAGGGGACACTCAAACCACAAGATTTTCCCTTTCTGCGCACCAGAGCCATGCATTAGGAAAAGGTCATCTATTGAAGAACAGCCTCTCTAGAAAATTTAGGAGACACAGGGTGCTAAAACTTCTCTACAACTTCTATTTGTCTGAGGGAAAGCAAAGTCTTCATTACATCGGCACCACGAAATAAAATGCAGAGTAAAATTACACTGTACTGTTTGTATTTATTTATTTGTGCCGATTTAATTATTCTGTCTGAAATATGAAAAATGGCAGCTGAATCGCTGCAGATAAACACCGCCAGAAAACAATTCAAGCATTTTTTTCTTAATAGACGTGTTTCTGTTTTTTCCTTCACAATTGTTTAAAGCTTCGATGAAAAGAATTACACAAATGCGCACCAAACCTCGGAACTAATTTAGTTTAGCAAGTGCTTCACACATCTTCATTTACTGAACAATGTTACTTTCAAATCATGACAACATTCTTCCTTCCTTGCCTCATGACTAATACAGTGTTATTCAAGCCTCTCCTCTTCAGACACTTCAGATCTTTACAAATCTTTTCCCCAGCTTTACCACCTGATTTCTAATTAAAATCAAACTGAGAAAGTTCCTTCCACTCCTGTAAATCCCGCAACCCCAGGCCGGTGACAGGCACTGCTGAAAAAGGCATTGCACGGCTTTCCTTCCGTGGCACCGTTTGGAAGGGAAACTTCTCCGAAGAGTTAGATAAAACGAGCAGAGAGCTGGGATGAGCTGTGCTTGGTCTTGAGCTCTTGTACTGCTTATTGGCTAAATAAGTCTTAATGTGATGTAGCGAAAACAATTTTTCAGTCTGGGGAAGATCAATCTTTCCATCCTATATAAGACTTGTCAAATTAATGACTACAAGTGGACTTTCCTAACACTACGTTACTGTCTGTATTTTATTTATATATCGTGCATGTAAATATACATGTGCACATGCACGCACACACACACTGTGTGTACTATATGTCAACAACTAATCAAAAATTGTTTGCCCACAAGCATATGTGAAAAATTCATCTAAATAATTGTACATTTAATTTTTAATGAAATCTCAGTAATCCACTCAATTTACCAAACTCCTGCTTAATATGAAAAAGTGGCATGCACAGAGATCTCCGTGTCTTACGCAGCGTGAGCATACGTACCACTTCAGGCATCCTCAGTCAAGTTTTATTATAATATTATCTTGATTTTGAGATCACTGCTTTTACTCGTGCGCAGAGTGAAGAAGCATATGCTATATGAGTAACCCATAGTGTTTGGCTTAAAGGCAAAATAAAAGTCAGCAATAAATAAACAGTACAAAACAGACTGCTGGTAGATGGAAAGACTCCACAGCTTATGAGGTCTTTCCTGCCTTTAGTTCCCTAGTTCTATAAAAGCTTATATTCATAAGTAACTTTTTTTTTACAAAATAATGGACTGCAATTATAGCAACTGTCTTCAGGTAATGTTGGAAATCCATTAATTAACATCTAACACCCTTTTTGAGGTGAGTGAGTTTTATTATTCTGCTCCGTAGATGGGGAGGGTGAGACATGAAGAAATTAGAGTGATAGATTTGGCAGACCTCTACAGAAACCAAGGGAAACACGTTGCGCGTCTGCTTGTAGGAGCACAGGTTTAAGCAGGCACCTGCATTTCGCAGGTGCAAACACCTACAGCGTACAAATAATAATTCTACGCCATGCTCGTGCACACCCGTCCTGGAGCCAGCACCCAGAAAACTCGTTAGAACAAAGGAATTTGCAAGCATGAACACATACATGGAAGTGCAGGTGTTTGATTATTTCAACGCAAAGAACATGAACAGATGTTTGCATCAAATTGGAATTGTCACCATCCTCAAAACTCTGCAGCTCTGTCATTCCACCCTTATCGGTCTGTTTATTTCTCATATTCCAGAAGGCCTTGTCTCACACTGTTTTTCAGGATACAGCTTCCACTCATTTTGTCTCCAGACCCTTATTGTTGAAAGGGAAAATAACAATTCACAGTCCATTGACCTTTCTGTTCTTTGGCAGCCAATCATTCACTTTTAGACTCGATAAATATTTTTTAGGTAAGGTGTTATGCTCCTCCCCTGTGTCACTGCATATCACTATTGCAAAGGTCTTGGGTTATATGCAGGATGAGTTCCATGATCATAGAGCAGATCTGAGAACAGATAGAATCACAGAATCGTAGGGTTGGAAGGGCCCTCTGGAGATCACCCAGTCCNAGGATGTTAGGACAAGGAACAGAAAGGTGGACTGCACCATTCAAAGATGGGAACAACTGGTTCCATAATGGCATGTGGCTTACAAGGTTAACGTGCTGTGAAACCACAGACATTGTCAAGCCACAAGTGGGAGACACCAGGATGCCGGGCTGTGGGACATGGTGCACAACGGAGCATCAGACATTTCTGAATCCCAATGCCACAGGGGCATGTTGTCAGCCTGGTCTTTGCTCCTTTTCCTTCTTTTCCTTTTCTCTCTTTTCACCAGAGTTTACAGCAAAGTTCCCTAAAATATTCCCTGGAATTTTGGATTTGAGCAGATGCAATCAAAAAGGGTTGCACTGCTGATCATGGGGGACACCTCATGGAGCTGGCACGGAGCCTTGTTTTGTTTGGCCACTGCTGTTGTCCTGTGGCTCCTTGGCTTCCTGCTATGGAGTTGCCTCAGTGCAGAAGAGTTTGGGCAAATGAGCTACTAATCTGCAACTCAAACCGTGCCTCTGCAGCTGAAGAGAGGAAAGTAAACCCACAAAGTTATCTGTCTGTGCAGTGGTCCAGTTACTGGAGGACCAGAGCAGTTGGTAGCCCATACGTTACTGAATGGGATTCTAAGTCACGAAAGAGAAACAACTTCAAAGGGAGATTTGGAGGAGAAGGAGAAAACAAAATCTTGTGATTCACTGCCTCTGCCCAGGTGTGATCCCTTGGCCACTGCTCTTCATAATGCCAGAAAACATATCCTCATATCAAATCCAGTTCTTCCTGTCTCTTGTACAGTGCCTGTGCGGAATACCCAAGCTTTGCTCAATCCTTTTCTTTCCATTCTTTAGACTTTTTCGCTTTGACACAAAGTTATACCAGAAATTAGCGAAGGACTTCCCACCATTTTAGGCCCATGTCCTCTTCCTACATGCCCACCTATTTCTGTGGAAGTTATTTCCCACATTTCTCTGCGGAAGGCTCTTAGAAAACTTCGTTAAGCATAAAAAGAATGGGCGTCCATAGAAATATAACAAATTTCAACGACTCTACATATCTCTGTAGTGAAAAAGCTGTATCCTATAACATCAGGTGAGACAGTTGGAAGATGTAAGAAAGTTACTATTTTCTTTTAAATTGTTTTAGAATTATTCATCAATTTTTGAACATGAGGGAATTCCTTGGGTGCGTTAAACAATGTGTTATGCTACAGTTTCTTCATTGCGCGTGGCAGACAGAGCTGATCAAGCCTCATTTCCTTAGGAAATCAAAATAAAAGGAGAGGAAACAAGTCCTAATGTGATGCTCATATACATTGCAATTTGTCTGAACTGTAAGTTCTCATTAGCACCAGATCACGAGCAAATTTGAGTTTTACTTGTGTTTGCTTATAATCCTCGAAAACTTGGTTTTATTTGTGCTCTTGTAAAAGCCTTGGCGACCTACCTTTCAGTCACTTCCCTAAATAACCCATGTTTAACCTATTCTTCTTAACCTAGTCTTTCAACATCACAAGAGAAAATTTCTAGTTAAAAAAAATACCATCAAAGAGAAGTGCACATGCATGTTGTTTCTATTTGCTTCCGAGAGCAAGCGTAAATGTTGACTGAATGAACAGTCAAACGGGACAGTTTTTCTCCTTTCTTATTGACTGCAAAAGGTTAATTTGGGTCACTTTGCAATACTCTTTAAATTTCCTTGATGTAAACCAATAAGCTATGCTCTACTTTCCATTTCCACTTTCTTTACTAAAGATGACTACTTACAAGTACCAGCATATTTCCATGCAAAATCAGGTCCATTTTCTCCAGCTTAATTGAATTCTGGATTTAAAAATAACGCAGAAAAACTCTCTAATTTACTCACAAACTCTCTCAGTTATGGTGCTCTGCCAGTGACCACTTCCCCCCTGTGTCTTTTGAGTTAGTCACGTTTAAAGCAGAAAGGCCTATTTGAGAGCACTATTTGTGCTCTTAATTTCCACACTGCTCCTATTGACAACCTCAATCCGTGTGTGCGATTCCAATTGGGTTGTGAAATTAATATGGCTGTTTGCGTACATCAAGGGCAACCTGTACTCCTTTGAAAGCAAGGGCATTGCAATTATTGGTAGTAGAAGTCTACAAGCTTATAGTGCCATCTGTACTATCCAACACTTCCACCCATATCTAGTTGTATTGCTAACTTTGCGTTTCACAGCCTCTGAAAAAAAAAAAGCCACCAAAGAACAACAGGCATGCTTATAGAGGCAAAATATTTTGAATCTCACTCCATTAGCCAGCACATCTATTAAATCTGTTCTAATGATTTTTATCTTATTGAGAACTACTCTTCAATTATCTACTGTACGGAAAATAGATCCAGAGACCGTGAACAGAAGTTCTAAAACCTTTGTGCAAAAGAGCTATACCAGGTTTGTCCAGTGCCTGCTCCGAAAGCATCTCAATCAGACCGGCTCCTGCTGCTCTGAGATGAGTCGGATTTCTTGGGAGCGTGGCAGGGCCTCTGCTTTTTTGGGGTTGATAAAGTATAAGTGCATTGCAGACGTAAAGTGTGTGTATGTACGTGTACAAAGAGCTCCAGCATTTGCAACGATGAGTTCTGTAATTATTACCTGCAGCACTTGTGAAAGAGAAGGTCCTCGTGACATTAATGGAAATAACAAAGATATTATCAATCCAAACCATGTTATTATGATCTAGCATATTTGTCTTCAAATATCAACAACGATTTGACTCATTTTAAAATCATGTTTAAATATTAATCAGTGTCAGTGACCACATCTGAGGGAGAGGAGTGAAGCATGTGTCTAGCAGCACAGTGAGATTCTTTTCACACTGGAATTAAAGCATGGGGAATCTTTCAATAAACCAAAACCATTATTTTTTTTCTTTCATATGAGGTAGGAAAAGTAAATATTTACTTCCTTACTTAGAAAAATGTTCAGATTGCTGTAAACTAGTGGTATTTTGCCAGCAAAAAATTTCAGAATATTCTTTTATTTTCACCTCAATTTTCGATTACTCCCAGTATTAGCAGAGGGCTTGCCTAATGTAGCAGGATCAGACTGCCAGAAACCATCCCAAGCACCCAAATCAATTTAAAGATACTGTCCCGGGTTTAAACTGGAGTATATGATTAGTGTCACAGCCTTTGGATTCAGATCAAGGTGTCAGACCTTTCAGGTAGTGCCCGTTTTTTTCTGTTTTCTTGCATGGTCTGGTATTCTATACAATTTTGACGCCTTCAGATCTCAATCCAGTGTGTAAAATTAAACGATGGTGAGTGGTAGCAGAGAGACACCTTACGTACAGCATGGACTGAGGTTAGAAGTCCTCCTATTTCTCCTTCACAAGATAGGTCCTCCAGATTGTAGCGTTACTTGCTTTTCCCAACTATCACAATGATTTCATAACCAAGGGCCATGATGAGCTCTGGAAATAATACATGGGCATGAGCAGCGAGAATGAGCTGGCCCTTAAGGGTACAAAGCTGTACTCTTCTTCGTTAGACAGCTATCTACACAACATCCTTCTCCCCGGTTAACGCTGGGTGAGGACATGGGTCCTCTGGCTCCTGGCTCAGCGGGTAGTACTGGAAATGCAGGCAAAGGTTTTTTGGATAAACTGGCTTTTCTCTCTAGCCCTTCCTCAGGGAGTCCTACTGCTACGCCGTCGTGTTACAACAAACGCGAAAGTTTCTGAGGGGACGAGGGTTGAACAAGGGTTAACATGGTGTGATCTCCTCTTACTAAAATGATGTCATTTCCCTCCCCCTCCCCGAAAGTATCTGTTGCTTGGTTGTTTACATACTAAAGTTAATTTAAAATATCTATTATAGACCCGCATGGTTTAAAATGGAATGAATTCGTATATCTAAAGACATGTATACAAATTTAATTTAAACCTACGGTGCTTCAGTGTTATTAAAAAGTATTGGGTTTTAGCCACAAACTACCCATTTTCCTTGTTTTCCTCATTTTCTCCAGAAGAATAAAGGCTAAGAAAACAGAAGTACTGATACATTATAGAAATTGTCCCAATGAGTTTATAATCCAGTGTAAGTTACACAGTACTGATAAGTAAAGGAAGTTCAACCAGACAGTTTAATCCTCCAATTTCCTGTCTTCTAATCAGCCACTGACTCCTCTGACTTTAAATTAGAAACATTCATGGCAATATTCAGGACAGGTGAAGGAAAAAGAGTCGAAAACAACTAGGGCACATACTTGTAAGCAAAAGGAGGCCACATATAGAAAAGGAAGATACCAGAAAGTATGTAAAACGAAGGACAGAATACATGTGTTTGAGTTATATACTGAATTTAGCAATTCTGACAGAGATGGAATAATTTTATTAAAAATATTTATACAGTGCTGAGCAGTGCACGAACATATGAGAGTTCCTGTATAAAACAAAGAAAATCCATGCTGCAGTGTTACACTTTGTTCACACTTTGTTATTTTTAGAGAGGCAGGAGCAGGGTAATTACTAATACATGTATGCTTTTTGATATACAGTCAATTATAAGTAGGAAATACAAATCGGCAAAGCCACGTATGGTTCAACAGCATGTGGGGATTACCATGATAAACTTACAAGAGAGTATGTATATGCACGTATGTATAGATACGCTCAGTGATTTAAACAAGAAATAACTACTTTTGAGTGTTTCATGCTTCTGGTCTTTCGTAGCTTCCGTAAAAACAATTAACTTTCCATAAAATAAAATTAAATATTTATTAGAGGCACTATCATTTTTAATCTCATTTGCGATGAGATTTATAGCGAGGGTTCTTTTAATTCTTAAATGATGGAAATGCTAGTAACATTTTGAAATTTTCATTTTTTGTTACTGCATAAATTACCTGAGCAATTTCAGCTATTCCTCTAAAAAAAATGGAGCACAGAGGTGTGAAAGAAAAGTATTTACACCAAGAGCTTCAGTGAAAAAATGATGTTGAGTTAAAAACCTTCAAAGTAACAAAATGACCATTTCAAATCCAGTCCTACTGTCTAGAATAAATTCTCTTAATTTATAGCATCTAAAGAAAATAAAGGCATAAACACCAAACTGTGGATTGATAGCTGGGTCATAAAACTAGAAAACAATTATTTTGGAAAATGACTGGAAGATCTGCTTTGACTGTCATATTGAATAACAGCAGTTTGCATGTTAACTCATACATGGAGTCATTTGAAATGGCTTCTTATTTATTAATGAGGCTTTTTTCTTCAGACATTTCACGAAGGAAAACAGTTTGGGGTTTGACACTGTTTGGACTGAGACAACTCAAGTGGGTCAAAGTTGGGTCTCAGTCACTCAGGTAAGTAAACCTGGAGTTGCTCCACTCTTCATGTAGCAACTCCAGGCTGACGGTGGCGTAAATCCGGAGCAGAATTTGGCCCAGGGTCTTTACTTTTGTATTCTTACTGAGCATTTTCCTCCTTTTGCTGCACATGTATTTCAATAACCCCGTGCAAAGGAATTTTGCAGACAATCCCTTATTAAACATATATAATATTCACATCATATTGGCTTGCTAGAGCAAATAATTTAAAAAAAATAATCAGCTTGAAATAAATGTTTATAAAAGTAGCACAGCTGCACATATTTGTTACAAATGCAAGACAGAGTACCGAAACTTTTCTGTGACTAACCCTTTAGTGTCTCTATGACAGCATCACATTTAAATAAAAAGTGCCAATGATTACAAAGTAATGATCATTTTTCCAACCAGCTAATTTATCTCCTATCTTCAGGCTGCTATACTGGTAAAAGTATTTGCTATTACTTACATGTTAAAAAAATATAATTCCTTCTGACACAAATTTACAGCATTTGGGGGGAAATTTTCTGCTAAAACGTCACATTACAATACAGCCACAATAACTGCTGCTGCATTTACTTGATTTAAGCGTAAGAAAAAATAGATGAGGTGTAAAAAGACTGCCTTAAAACTGTGGTGACAAATGCAATTATTGCTGCAATATACAAATCCTGTGGGTTCTACTGAAATAGTTTGAAACACTTATAACTGTCTACGTGAAAGAAAAATAATGTTTTTCTTTACTTCGACCTCTTGCTATTTTGGCAAGTAAGATAAAATATATTAGCCATTCCATCAGATGGCTGGATGGAAAAAACTAGCTGCGATGGGGAAAAACGAATTAAAGGAGCATTAATAAAGATTATCTATGAAAGAAAATAAGGTCAAAATTAGAACTCTGCATTTTAAAGCCACCTTTCAAAAATGCAAGCTGCTTTGCCCAATGCTAAAATCCATTCATTTTACTAATCATGCAATCAACCAATCTCCATTATCTCCAGCTAGCTAGCTATAAACATGCTATAGACTGGAGTGAAAGAGGGAGAGTGTGAGGTTGAGAGACAGAGAGAGAGAGAGAGAGAGAGAAAGAAAGAAAGAAAGAAAGAAAGAGGGAGATTACTACACCCAGCCTTTTATAAAGCCGTTTCTTTCATTATAACAGGTCTTTTCATCAAAATGACACAGAACCTTTAAATTTGGGCATAATGCTCCAGTACAGTACCCAGCTATAGCTTAAAACGGATTTAGAACCTGCTCCAGAAAGAAAACAAACTCCCTCGTTTGACACACAAATTGTTTACGATTCATTAAAAAGCAAAATTGCATATCACAGTGCTGGCAGCTGAGTCCATATGGGTGCAAGGGGTATTCACTCATCTCTTTGTATGCTGGCAGTACCAAACCGAAGTTTAGCACTCTGCAGCTGAGATTGTGTGCAGCCAGACGACGCATGAGGTAATTTTAAAAGCTTTATTTGTCTTTAAAACATTAAAATCTGCTCTCTAGCTTACTTCTGATTAAAAGAATGTGGCAAACGCGATGAGGTTTGGGGGTAAAAAACAAGAAAAGATATCTACTTTTTGTTGTTTGTTTTAGATTCACAGACTGTATGAAAAACTGCTTATTACTCCATCAATAATTGAAACTTTGTACGAAAATTATTTGCAATTAACGCATCTATTGTAAAGATCTTGAATTATTCATTTCAGCTAAAAATAACATCTCTTTCATCTAGCACAACTTCTGCAAAAAAAAGGCTATTTTAGTGATTTTTTTTTGTTCTCTTAGAAAATAAATGGTGTGACGTTCAAGTTTAAGGAGAACTTTCTGCAATGTTTAATCTAAACAACAGCATGTGTGGTTATAAAACTGTTTATTTTTAGGCAAGTGCATTACTAAATGTTTCCAGCATTTTTACATATTATATTCACAGTACTAAAACATCTGTGAAATAAATGTGACTGAAATGAAACTTCCTCGGACACTTTCTATAGGATTATAATAACTGCCTAATAACATTTGAAGATACTTATTAAATAATAAACACGGACGTACCTCATTATAAAAGCAGCTGATAGACAATAAAAGAGGAGCGGTAATAAAATATACAAATGGCTTAGAATAAAGCAAAATCACAGCATGATATAAATCGCGTGGTTAAAACAGGCACTTGAAAACTTTGCTTTGAAAATGATAACTAAGAATCAATAGACTTATTTACAGGGGTTTAACAAGCTAAAAAAAAAAAAAAGAAAAAGTCACATGAATAGTCAACAGTTTATGTGCATGCAAATACCCCTTCCCCCTCCAACTTCCCCTGGCAGAAAGTCTAATTGGAAAATCAGTACTATAAGTAAAGTGGTTAGCCTTCCCTATTCCCATTAACCAAAAGCTGTACGTTACATTTCGCTGGCAACCACTGGCAAACCTCTAATAGACGGTTAAAAAATTAAGAGTTTAGACAAAACAAAACGGAAAAACCCGAGCGCAAACACCTTTAAATACAAGCCACATGATATACACAATGGCCACCACCAAGCTGCAGAATAAAAACCTTCCGGATCTCACTTTTAAAAGTCTTTCAAGTCCTCAGAGGTCTTAAACTTTCCAAATGATACCAAAATTGGTCCGGGGCGGCGAGGGGGAGGGAAAGCCCCCGACTTGTTTCAGCGTATCATACAATGAAAGTGATCATGCCTTGTTTTGTAATTCCACTCGCCAGTCCTTTTTTAACTGATATCTATGTGAAATGAGCTGAGGTTCACGGTCCAGTTAGGAGCGGATAATACATTCATTGTCCTGGCAGCAAACTTTTCCTCTCACTGGAAGAATTCACGCTTGCCACAAGAATAATAATTACAGAAAACTAAAAATGCGCTGCTAACGAATTAATCCCTAACGGACAACACGCTAACGAGGGCAGTAATGATTTGAGGACTCTCTTCCTCACAACAGGACTTGCATCTTCTGCCACAATGGGCTATTGTGCATCCTCCTAACTCACTATACCTCTTATAGATTCAAGATGTCAAAGGTTGTCTGGCCCGGCTGACCATGACATGCTAGTTAACTCGTTCTACGGAGCACGTTGGGACTTTATTGAAACTTTAATTGCGCCCAAAAGCAGCTAGAGCCAGACTATGTGGGATCTGTAACACATGGCTCCAGGTCAGCAAAGCCCGGTAACCTGTTCTAACGTAAACAAGCGGAGGGAAAAGTTAGATGGGGGTCTCCGATGAAAGGCAGCACCTCGCAAAACACGCTCCTCTCACACGTGATGATTTTACACCACGACACTACCGCGCCGTTCCAGGCTTTTACAGTAATCGACTGGCTTTGTAACGGACTGAACTTTCCACCTCCCCTCCTTACAAAATATTGCATGGTAAAAAATGCACACGCACACGAACGCTTGAAAGCAGCAGATAAAGTAAAACAAACTGAGCGTTAGGCAGCCGACTGAGACAACTTACTCCGCACAAGGCTTTTTCAAACTACTTCTTTGCATACTTTTTTTTTTTTTTTTTTTTTTTTCCCCTTAAGGAGAATTGAAAAAGCTTCCCTCTGGAAACTGTAGTGCACATTAACGGTCTCCTGTTACACAGGGGAAAGCACACAAGTGGGACAAGTGTGAGGCTGCTCTACTGAAGAGTGTGAAAAAAATCAAATGTTAATTTGATAAATGTGAGGTCTGGGACATTTTGTCAAAGAGGGAGGGAAAGTAGAAAAGGGAGAAAAAAAAAAGCAGCCCTGCTGCCAACTCACCATCCACCAAGTTCTGGCCGAGATGTCGTAGCAGAGCTGCCATTTGATGGAGCCGTCGGAGGTTTTCCCTGCCATTATGCTGTCAGCAAGCTTCATCTGATGCTAACTCACGGGAGATAAGACACCTAATTGAGAAAACATTTGCACTGGCATGTTGGGCAACATGTAGCCCGGTCCATACCATATGGAATCATGGGTAAAAAAAAAAAAATCTCCTTGACAATGAACCAATCTCTCACAGACCCAGTGGCAAGGTGAAGTGGAGATGAAAAGTCATCTGCTCCTAGCACTGTCTTCTCCTCTCTCTCTCTCTCCCTCTCTCTCCCCCTCTCCCTCTCTCTCACTCACTCCTTTTTTTTTTTTTAAATAAGAACCCACTGCTCAACATCAAAGAGAGGCGGTCAAAATTAGGGCTTCATCACTCAGATGATTTTGGTCTGCAAGGTTTTTCTTTCCTTTCCTCTTTTTTCTTTTTTAAGAAGAATAAAGAGATTTAATAGGACAAAGGCAGGTAGTGGACTGCGGAGGGAGATCGCCACAGGCTATTAGCCTAAAATTTCTGCTTGACAGATGGAACTGCTTAGAGACTATCATGCAATGTTTTGGGTGTTTTTTTTTTTTTTTTTTTAAAAAAAAGACTTTCAGTCTGATTCAGTATCTGTTTATCGCAGCTACTTTTCTCATGTACGTGACCGGGGGGGGGAAAAGACCGAGCAAAAAAAGAAAAAGATTGCATCTTTCTTTTTCTTTCTTTCATAATTGTGCATAAAATCATTTAAGCAGTGAAAGGCAAAACTAAAGGACAAACTGCTGAAGTTTATTTCTCAGTTCAGTGAAAGAACCTTTCTGAAGGAATCAAATGCTCTTTCATTTTTTTGAGACGTTAAAGTTTTGGTTTTTTGTTCCTTCTTGATTTCAGATACCAGATCTTATTGTTTAAATAAATGACTTTTCATATGAAGGTTCAAATGGCTAAAGTATTCCCTAGGAACTGAACAATTCCCTTTTTATCTTATCTTTTTTTTTTTAAATATATTTTTGCTACCATTTTTAAAAAAACTGGTTTATAATGTTACACTTTCTAATACCATGAGGCAATAAGCACCAAAGCCACACAGAGGTTTGTTTCTCCCTCCTGCAAAACTTCTCTGCAACATTCAAAATTTACACGAGGACCTGACAGACAACTTGGAAAAAGAAAACTCCCCAACAAACAGTTTTGAAAAGTTATGAAATCCTGGTGTTGTCCAATACTAAAATCCTTTCCTGGAAAACAAAGTAAAAGATAACCATACGTTTTCCCATCTCTGTTTCCCACTTCTTCTGGTGCCCTGTAAACCCAACAAAAGTATTACTTTTATGACAGCTGACTATTAAACAGGCAGTGAATGCTTTCCATTTAAATGGCCCCGCGGTGTCACAGGCAGCGACGGCTGCCCAGCTATGACCACCACCACTTCATAACGGGCACTTCGGTCTATACAGTAGTGCCTTTCCTCAAGTGCTTGAAAAAATGAACTTCTGAACTGGCAAAGAGGCTCCGGCCAGGAATATTTCTTAGGTCTGTAGAGCCATGGCTGATATAACTTGCTTGCTCAGAAACAGCTACACTCTGCAAATCTTTTCGCGATTTGGACACAAGAGGAAAGTGTATTAAAAACATCCACTCTATTTTAAACAATATCCCGTTTCTGTTTGTAGCAAAAAGGGGAGCTCGTGGGTGCACAATTCTTCATTTGATTGTTTTGTGTACTAATTGTTGTTTAACTATTTGGCTACAGCAAAATGATAATTCCGGGCTACATAGATTACAAAACTGTCATTCAGTACAGGACAGAACTAACTTTCATTGAGCTTCAATAATACCTTCAGATTTCTGTGATGTGCAAGACGATAAGCAAATGATTTAGGGTAAACACAAACTGCTAATGTAACACGAAGGGCTCAGTCTTTGTTTTTGCCCCAGCCTTAACAATCTGTTCGGACTACACAAAAAATACATTAGTGCATGATCTATGCATTTACTTAGCATCCCTCTTGATTTTTCGCTCCAGATAACAGGTACGAACCCACTGCCATTTACAGGAAAGGGACTGACTAGCATGGGAAGTGTTAAGTTTTAGTCCGAGTCCAGGAAAAAAAAAATGGACACTGTGCCAGGAACTGTCCTCGCACTGGCTGGCCAAAGCATTTATCGTCTTCTGTTACCGCAGGTTCGTTAATGCTACCTGTCCTTTCTGTGGCTTGCTGCTTATTGAAAAATACCTCCCTGCACATAATCACGCAAAATATAAAGTAAAATGCTTAAGTAACAATCAGCCTTTGAATCGGTGTCAGATTCAATTTTCTGCTGCTCTCTTTGCTCCTACCTCTCAAACTGAACAATTTACCCATCCTGTGTATTATTTATTTAGTGTTCCATACCCATTCATGCTGCACGTCATTCCAGTCAAGTTCTGATAAATCTCTATTCGGTCTATATGGTTTTCCATCACCTGATGTAGTTATAGATCTACTGACAAACTTTCTCTTGGTTGCTCTATTAGCCACTGCTTCGAGAGTACTTAGGTCGTCCTATGCCAATATATGACTTTACTTCCCAATATTAATTATAAACACACCGAAAAAACATTTTTGTAGAAGAGCGTACACTTTTCAGCTTATGAATGACAGAAGCATGAAACCATTTCCTTCCTGACAGTATAGTAGTTATGTGCAAAGAAATGAGGAGCGCTGTTGGTTAACAGCATTTTAAATTCAGAACAATTAGGTGCAGTTAACTTTGCCATTGTTCTTTCTGATGCTGGGGATGGTGGGTTCTTACCCGTAGAGCAATTATTCCTTTCATAAGCGGCTGTTGTTAATAGCATTAAAACAAGATTAAATACAACATGTTAAATATTGCAATTATTGTGGAAAATAAAATTATTTGGTGAGCATAATGGGGAGCAAATCAAGCATTTAACATGATCCAGGAAATGCTACTCCAAACAATTGCATTTGTTTTATGCAATTTTTCCCCTTTGATTGCTGACAGATGCCGTTTTGGAAACAAACATCTAAGTAGTTTTCCTTCAATCAGGAAAAAAAACCACACACCAGAAAATGGCTACATGTTTTGAATTTAACTCTTGTCAATCAGCATTCTGCACAACACTCCCTGTGAATAGTACTGGGACAAAACGATGCCTTCCAAAGACTAATAAGCCACAAAGATGTTTGCTTCTAAATCAGACTGTTCCGAAGAAAGAAAAAGCCTTCGTGGGGCATAGACATTTGTGCAGACACAGCTGCAAAACAAAAATGCTTGCAATATATGAGTGATATTTCAAGTCGGAAATAACTTAGGTGTATGTGTTTGTGGGCTACGGGAGGAGAGATTTGCTTTCCGACAGCTTTAGGCCTCAAGCAATGAATGGAAGTACTTGCCAGTGGCTTTCTGACTTCCTATTGGAGAAGTGGCCAACTACCCAAAAATAATTTGCTTAATTGTTGAGGAGAGTTACCTGCTGCAGCACAAACAGCGCGAGCATGCCCCTCTCTATCTCCCCTCGGCAGCGCATTCGGATGAGGTCATTGTTGCCGTCAAGTGTATGAAACCAGGAATGAATGCTAAAAAAGGCTGATAAAGTATATTAATTCAGATGACTATATCAAGCTGGCATTTTACAGTCTACTGGAAACTGAACGCATGAGAGCATTAGAAATGTTGGCATAGCGGGTGGTTTCTCCAAATGTTGGCTTCTACTATTCGCATCGGTAAAAGAAACGCGGCAGAAGGGTGCGCAGCTCCCAGTGCTAGACACATCTTCAGGATCTTAGTACTCTTCACTAGATTATCTATTAATTGCTTGGTATCTACTGCACATTAACTCTTTCTTTTTTCCCTTTGCCTCCCCCTATTTCCTCAGATGCAATTGCTCAGAACCTTTTCAGCTGATTGCGACAGTGTGATTTTTAGATCTGTTCCGAATTTGGGAGGCGTTTTCTTTGGGAAGCCTGAACTTAGATGAGTTACGAAGAGGATTTCCTTATCTCGAATAGCGACAATTAGTTCAAGCGCCACGTGAGAGCAGGCAGTTGATTTTTGGACAGCCTCTGAACTTATGCAGAGTTGCTGACAACGAGTGTGTGTTCTAGCTTTTGGAAATCCTATAATCCTGGCTTCAATCAAGAGGATCTGCTGTTGCTGAAGGCGTAAACAAGGAGAGAAGCAGCATGTGACCACTGCTCCTGCACCTTCAAGGACTCCGAGCCAAAACGAGTGCAACAGTAGAGCTTCTCCTGAGTACTCAAGGTGAAACACACCCATTTCGGATCATCTTGCTGAACTCGAGGAAAGAAGTCCTCTCCCCTCCCCAGGAAAGTTGTTTTTGGACTCTGCACTTCCCCCCCTCCTCTAGCTCTGTTGTGTGTATTTCTCGCCGCTCCTCTCTCACTCCTCTGATTTTCTTCTTGCCATCTGTATTCCCCTTTTGCCTCATCTGAAACAAGCATCAAGATCTTGTTTCTGACAGAACGGTCTGTCAATATGGAAACACACTGACATCACAGACAGTGCTGTGACTTCATGTCTGAAAGAAACAGGAGGAACAGATGAAAGGAGTGAAAGAGAAGGAATGACACATACAAACATTTTTAAAAAATAAGTAAAAATTCTTCTCTATCAATCCCAAAATGTAAAAGAACATAAACCAGATTTATTTTTAAGTCTAAATATAACCAGCGATTTCCTAATCTGTGACCATAACTCAGCACAACGTTTCAACATGCTCTTCATCTGGGAGAGGTACCCGTCCCCTGGGAGCACGCACTTTGCTGGCTCAAGGCCTGTGTGACAGCCAGCACCACCGCTCGAGAAGGACTAAACAGGCACTAATCTGGAAAAAAAGCTAATACCAAGCTCAGACCTGTGACAAGCCTTCAGAGGGAAAGAGGGACTCCTGCCGTGGACCAATCTAAAACACCTCAGTAAGTGCAAAGTCATAGAATTAAAGATAAAAGTATGCATCAAAACCACAAACTCGGTTTTGATGCAGCTGGATCAAAGGTAGCATTACCCTGCTGGGGTGGGGATACATGAAGTAGCTAGAAAATATTCTTATTGAATAAGTGGGCATGGAATATCACCTTACTATTATTTTCTTTTTTCATCCCATAATTAAATATTAACAAAAATTATTTCTACGACTAACATTTTTTATATAAGAATTTGGGAGGAGTTAGAAGCCCCGCGTTTCCTTTACCATTTGAAACATTTATTTTAGCTCTAACATTAGAGGGCAGCCAGAAGATATTGCTTTCCTGCCATCTCCGGAGCCACTGCAAAACTCTAATAAGGAGATTCATAACTAGTAGGAGAGGAGCTCAAGAAAACTAAAAGGTTAATATATTCTAACTAGATGTTGGGTATAGAATGTCAGATCTGTCAAATTTCATTACAGTTTGCTGCTCAATGAAAAAGATTTGATTTCTTTTGCCACTGTCCTACTATGTTCAAGTCACACAGTGCCAGCAGCAACCAGCCAACGACCACAGGCTGGCACGGAGCGGGCCCGAGTGGGAAGCCAGCCGCAAGGACCATCTGTTTCCGATTTCTAGCGAAGCCAAGATGTGCAGTGAAGTGCATTCCATTCACCCAGCCAGCCTTCTCCCTGCTCAAGTTATTAGTGTTACAAGTGAAATTATCTTTTCCAAACAGCGGGGGAGCTATAATCCTTATGGAACAAGACTTTAAAAAAAGGAAAAAAAGAGGAGGGGGGGGGGAAGACTGAAAAAAGGTCCCTCAACACTCTGTGCGCCCCCCCCTTCAAGCATCTTTTGTTAAAGTTGTCGATGACACTGTTTGTAAATTTAATTGCCACGTTCACGGGTTTTATAATTTTAAAGGATGTTTTATTAAGAACTGTATCCTCTAAGGGAAGAACGCGTATGTCGGTTCATGGGATTTAATGGAATAAACCATTCAAATATATTTAAAGCGTTATTTATGAATAAAGTTAAACATGACAAGATGAATGCTCATTTAAGTCTCTCTCTAACATTAAGTGCCTTGAAAAACATCATAGGTTTTAAAGTATAATTTAAAGCGAGAATGCATAAACAGGGCTAATTACATGCTACTTACATTGTTTCAATATGTAATGCATATGTTTAACCTCTCAGAGAAAGGATTGGTCTTGGCACAGCGATTGTGGGGATTTAAGGGTATGCTAAACTGATAACTGTAGAACGAGCTCTGACACAGGATATTGGTCTCCTACTGTTACCTAAATGCCAGGTGAAACCAAAGGATTTATAGGAGGGCGGGTGGAATGAGGGGGGGAAGAAAAAAGACAACACAATGAGGTGAAACTGAGAAGTTTATTTTCAAAAGGGGAAACATTTATCCTTTGACACCATTCCATTCCAGTGACTTTATTTCTAATATACCATGAGATTAATGATGTGGCTACTGTCACTGCGTCTGACGAACACTGGCAGAGCTGGGGAACAGTTGCTGCCTCTACTATTATTGGACATATTTGTAAATTGGCATACATAAGATGAACTTGTTCCTTGTGCCAACCAATTGGAAAAAATCTTACTCGGGAGGACAGAATTTTTGTTTTGCCATTGAACTCTATGTAATATACAATTGATCTAAGATTGGCTGATTTAAAAACTTGTTTAAATTAACAATGTTTGGCAGTTTTCGTATCATATAATAATCTCAATATGAGTCTCATGCAAATTGATTGCAGATAATTAAGGAAGTAAATTACCATCCTGAAGCAGATTCCTGACATACCAGAGGGAAGTCAATATTTAAGCCTTTGCTCAGGGAGGGCACAACTGCTGAACGTAGCCATAATCATTCACCATCCCATCCCCAAATGATTAATTTTTTCAAAAGTAGTGCTCTCATAGAAGAAAATATAGAATAGCTTGTTCCATTAATTTTCTTACTCGTTTTCAACCTGTTTTTACGGGACTGAAACTATGGTCATGAGTGGCTGACAGTACGCATTGAGAATAACTGTTAAGTCACCTGAAACCTAGTTACTAGATGAGCCCCTGCTTTGGGTTTTATCTTTTCTCAGCGTCCTCAGCGGTGCAACAGGGCAGCGATTGTCGTTGCTTCAGGACATTGTTTGGGCTATAGCTAATATTAACACAAATTGCAACCGCATTCTCAATTTTCTGTCTGTGTGTTCAGAAACATCTATAGCTTCATGTATTGGCTACCTTTAAGATGTTCTGTTTTGCCATAAGTAAAATATATTTCAGGTTCTTTGGTGCTGTGAGAAACAACCCCTCTGGGCCTTTCCATGCAAACTTCCTTCCATGTAGGTGAAGTTGGAAGAGGGGTGAAGAAGGACCCAAAGATCATAAGTGGGAACTGTGGGATTGCTCCACACAGTTTCTGTACTTGAGATCTTGCAGGGGATGGGAAGAGAGGGAGAGCCTGGCAGGCAAAAATTAGGAAGGTCTGCACACTTCTGTCATTGTCTTGGTCAGGTATTGAAGGCTGAGTACCAGTATCCACTGTACAGATGACTAGTGTAGACTAACTATTTGTACAGGGCATAGCCAAGCCTCATATTCTCTCCTTTTGAGTTTGTAGGTAATGCCACGGAACTGAGGACTACTTTTGGGATTCAAAGACTGCAGTGTCACATCCCCTAGGAAACCAGCCTCTGAATCTTATGCTTTTAATTTTTGATTATTCTTCCAGTTTCTGATAAATATTTGCTACTATGGCTCATAGTGAGAAAAGAGATTTTACTATTAATCAGGAGGGATAGTTAAGTCCCCAGAGTCTCCCTGGAAATAGCTTTCTTGCATAGGACCTACCGAGTCCAACAGTACTGGTAGATTTTCAAGCAGATAAATCGGTACCTTTTATCATCTGTAGATACATAAAAGACTGCAACTAGTCCTTCCTAATGAGAGATTTCTGAAATGCTCTCTGCTTAGGGCTACTCTTGAGGAATAAGAAATCCAAGACAGATGTGGCAGTGACCATCATATTCATCTCAAAGACCAAATCCCTCAGAGCAAGGGAAATATGAACAATTAAAACAATAAATACACTGACTCACACGAGTTTCCAGTGCCCTCAGTACTAACTCCAGTTCCTCACATTAACTTGTAATTCTTGAGCCCTGAATAAGTAAATCCTCTTTTGTTTAGAGAACAAGATTAAAATGCTTCTAATATTAAAACCACTCCTGTTTGCTGGCTCATATGTCTATTTAAATGCCCGCCTATTTCTTTGCTTCACCTCTTGAGTGTCAAACTTCTCCTCCTGATGGGTAATACCAGCTGAATGGCAGCCAGCAGGCCATAAATACCTGGTGAAGCGCATTGGGAAGGGCTGAGCTGCGCGTGAGCAAGTTTTACAAGCAAGTCTGATATAATCCATTGAAGTGGCTCTGGATTATTGGACATTTTACAGCAAGATAACACTTTGGTGACCCTAAGAGATATTTGCGCTCTTGTTTAATCCATGCCACTGGACATCACATCGTGGAAGAGAAATATCCGAGTGTAGTTTATTCCAAACACATCACCACAAACATTATTTTTGTTCCATTAATTGGTCACACAGACAGAGGAATTGCATAGATGAACTCTGTAGCACTAGTCTCTTCATGTGTGGTTCCTTTTATTTTTCAAAACAGAGTTTAAGAAAAGCTGTAGGAGTCTTAGCTGATCAAAAAAACTAACCCACCAAAAAGGGAAAAAAGTTTCAACTAGTCAGATTGAAAACTTTTAATGAGTTTAGAACTAAGGAAAATCTATTAGTTCAGACTTTTGAAAGTCAAATTTAATTCAAAAACATTGTGTTCTGCTAGCAAAAATGAGGTTATATAGGAATTCTAACTTTTATATTTTTTCTTGTATTCACTGGACATCTCCATTAAAATAAGACAGTATACGCATTAAAAACTTAATTCTTTATTGCCTTAATTCTGAAAACCTGGCTTCTTCCTTGTGCTAAGGGACGTCCTTTTGCAAAAGATAAGTCTGACTGACAGATGTGACAGCACTGCTCAGTGCTCCAGGATGCAGATTAAAAGATACGGATGCAGGGAGATTACAGAGTTGGCCTCAATGCATTTCAGTCTTTTCCTGATACAAGGATCCACCATTAAGACAGCAACACTTTCTGCCTATGAAGGCTCCTTCAGAGGTGGGCCAGGGCCAGGAACGCTCCCAATCATGACCCTCTTCTGGCCAGCACTGACAACTTTCCAAAGCTGACTTGCAGTTTTGAATGGCTGTGGGTAAAACAGAGGTGGTGGCCCTTATGATGCCACATCATCTGTCCCTCATAGGCTTTCTCCCAGGGCTGCGCTGGCAAGAATTTGCATGAACCCAGCAATCAGTCTGGGTGCTGTGCTTTTACCTTCATAGATGCCAAGTAAGGAATAAATGTGAACTTTGTCTCCATGCTCGGTGATCAGATGTGCTCAGTGCTGAAAAGCTCAGGAATGCTTTCAAAAGGTACTTTGAAATCTTGGTAGGAACAGCTGGAATGTATGTCTCCATTACCAGCAAGCTGCTCCGATAACTGTGAGCAAAAACACAAACTGAGTCACAGTAGATGACAATGCTGCTGACAAAATGTTTTAAACTGCAAACTAAAACAACAATAGGATTATTTATGGACTGCAACTCTTATTTTAATGTCAATAAATGTACTGGATAAATTCCCCTTCATTAGCTGGAAACCTCAGAAGGAAACAGAAATATTCTGGTAAACCACAAGCTTGTTCTTAGCAAATAACATGGCTGCATTTCCACTGCAGAGGCGTATCCAGACTGTTTCTTCTCTGGGACAATAAATCTCTGGAAGTGAAAAACAGAGTCTATAAAAGCAAGACCTACAAAGTAAGGGTGTGTGACACGTGGCCCTCAGGGCTCCAGAGGATGACACTGGAAAGTACTGAGAGTAGCTTTTTTTTTTTCTTTTTATGAATGGAAAACATGTTTTCATTCAACTCAAACCAAATGGCTGGAATGAGTCCCCTTCATTATGGGAGGTGTTTGCTCTCTTATCTACTGGGCTGCAGACATCCCAGAGAGAGCAAGGTGGTTTGACTGCCGTGTGCAGGAAAAAAAAAAAGAAAAAAGAGGAAAAGCACAGAAATAGAGCGTGTTATATCTCCCCAATTTCTGAGATGTATGAGCAGCAGTTATTTCCTTGTAATAACTAGCTCCATAGATACTAATCCTCAGTCCACATGATATGCTGAATGCAGGGTGCTCTAGTCCTTCCACATCTTACCTCCTGACACCTGGGCACTGATAGAGGCTTCATGGAGAGGAAGGCTGGACCTAGATTTGCCACTAGGGCTCTTCTATCATGGAAGAAACTCCAGTTGATCAGCTGTGGTCGGCTTCTGATTCCTTGAGACTGATTTTCAAAGGCAGATAGAACAAGGAACAATATCTTGCCACTAATACTGGTGTCTCCTCATGTTTCTAGAGGGAATAGTTTCATCTCAGGACAGAATATCCAGACGTCGTGGTCACAGATTGCTTTGTCCTTCTGCTCCTCAGCACTAGTCTTTACTTTTCCTTTCTAAATCTGTGGTCCTATATCTTATCCTGCACCTAATGGCTTGCAAGCTATTTCCAGAATTGAAAACATGGTACTCTCTTATCTCTGTATCATTTTGTTTATTTATAGCATGACACTAATGACACTTTGAATTTGCTTCATAGTTTTTTTCTTATTGTAAAGACAAGACACACAAACAATTGTGGCTGGGTCTAAGTACATTCTTAACCCCATTCAATTAATTTCAGATGCTGAGTCTTCAGGAGGGGGGACCAATGACTAATAAATCAGGTGTTTTTTCCTTCAGTATAAGTCACATACTGGGATCAATAAGAAGCAGAAGAAATAAGTTCTCTTATTTGCATGAGGTAATGCAGACAAATAGGTGTATGTAGTAGGTAAGAGCATATTTTAAGCCCTACACTTAGCATACAAGCTAAGCTTATCAAGAATAGCTTGTTGTATTTCAGCAAGACTAGAAATCTATTTGATAAGAAGGGAATGCGGGGGTAAGAACATGACTTACACCTGAAGGTAAAATGAAGAATCCAAATCCTTCCTCATTAGCTTTCTGTTGACTCTCTGGCCCAAAAACTATATATCAGTATTCTCATTTCAGAGATCCCAGACTTCTTGCAATATAACACCTATGAACTTGATGCTCAGCTGGGCAGGGACCAGAGCAGGTTTCTGGGGATGGTGCTGGAGCTGCCCATTAGCGCTGCCTTGCATGGGGTGCACTCTCCAACCCGCACAACCTTTCCCTTCTCCCAACTTAAGCCAGGTCATCGCTGTCTCCTCAACCATCTCAAGGCAATCCAAAACCTGTCACATCACAGTTGATTTTTCCACTGGGTAAAAATTATTCCCACAGTTTCTGTAGATAAGCAGATACTAAAGAAGCCCTGCACAGAACGCAAACAGCTACAAGTATAGTCATAACTAAACATCAACACAAAATGTTGTTCCAATAACAACTTTAGAAAATAAATCTCAGTAAGGAGATGAACCTGACTGTCAGTTAGCTGTGGACAAGCCAATCGGGATCATCCTTCCTTTCCCCTCCTTTCTTCCCACAAAACCTCACATGGACTGTTGACTAAAACCCTGTTTTTCACTTAGTCTTGCAAATTATTTGCCGACACATTGGCTAGACAGTCTCGCTTCTGGGGACTTACCAGGACCAGAGCTTTTACCATCATAATATGAGGATTCAATGCAAATAATTGGCACAACATTATGTTGTGTTGAGATGAAACATAAAGCAATGAGATGACTACAAATTACAGATACTTTTTAGTAACAGGGCAAGTCCTCAGTCTTGAAAGAGAAATAGTCATCACAGGAAATAGAAGGAGAATTGTTTATCAAAGAATGGGAAAAAGCTTTACCAGCTTGTGCAAGTTCACAGGTTCCTCTGATGTAACTCAAATAATAATGATGTTTTTATAGCTAAAGAGAAGCTTGTTGCAAATACTGCAATAAGACCAATTTCTTCGAAGGCCATCCTGCCACAAACAGGTTACTGGTCAGTGGCACACATTATATATTTGCTTTCACATGTAAACATGCAGACATAGGTCCATGGTCTTTATTCAGAAGTCTAGATAAACCTCATTCTGAGTCAGGCTTCCAAGACTGCAGTACCTGAATATGTTCCAAATGGGGCAGAATGAGTTATTTTGCCCCTCATAGAAACATAGAGCATCACCTTTATGCACATACACACTTGCAGTCAGGACCAGATATTGTTTTGCCTAAAGCACCTCATTTTGTCTTTAAAATAAACACAGAATCAGGTTCCTTCTTGTAATTCCTTCACCTGAGAGTACAGCCATCACCTTCCTAAAGGGAAACAGCATTAACTAGAGCTTGTTTGTGTCTGTGCTGGAAAACCAGGGCTCCAGTGGATCGTCCAAAAGATTATTCCACAGTGGATTAACCCAGACAGTACTCATCAAAAATGTCACACCACAAATATGAGCCAAGAATACATTACTGGGAAAGCTGCCTGCACTAATGTAAAATTAGAGAAAATGGGGGAATATTATGTATCAAACAATGCAACACACTTGCATAGTTTGTGAACATATGCTGCTATAACTGCCTTTATATTAAATTTAAATGAGAAAAATTAAGAAAACTAAACCCTGTCCCCCTGCAGTGTCTCAGACTGAATTACATTGGCAGCTCCAAAGGACATCAGTAGGTCTTGACTCTCACATTCTCCACTCATACCTCTGCCAAAATCTCACTGACAGCAGTAGCAGGTTGCCATCCTCCCCTTTGCAAGTCCCATCCTCTCATTCTGTACATCCTCTTGTCTCACCCTTTCTGCACTTCATTATTTCTCAGTCCTCCAGTTATCAGTTCCCCCAAGTCTTGATCACCTTCCTCAGCAGTCTTAACCGCACCCAGTAGCAACACAAACTTATCCCATACCTATTCCTGTCTCTCCACATATCCAAAGTTCTGCTCAAACCTCCCTTGCTCCACGACTCTGGCCTCTTTGCATTCTTGATGTATTTCCATTTTCTTTTCCTCCCACTTCACTGTTACTCTCCTTGCCCTGCCCAGCTCTTGTCCTCTGGTCATCCCCTCTCTAGCTCCTGCAAGCCCCAATCCAAACCAGTTAGTTTTTTTCTTGTGTCATTACCAAGCCCTCTCCTGAAAGGGCAGAATGAAAATATTTGGTAAAAGCCTCTGCTGCTGCATCCAGGGATGCAGTTCAGTGAAAGAGAAACTCTGAGTTTATATAAAGAGAGCCTCTGAGAACACAGTAATTCAGCCCAGGCTTTAGACCGCGGGTCCATCCTGCCGCACACGTATCAGGAAAGTCACTTACACCCTCAGCTTTCAAACCCACCTCTGTGGCCATCTGCAAGTCAGAAAATGCCTGATTCATCCCACTTAATTGGGACAATATAATACAAAGATATATAGAGACAAATAAATACAGAAGGCTGGATGCTTTCACCTGCCTCTGTGTTTTTTGTCTTCTAACAACACAGATTGCTTGGGGATCTTACTAACTCTGTTTATACTGCACCTAATATAAAGGGGCCACAAATATGGATTTGGTTTCTGGACAATTTCAGACCATAAATAAATTTTATGCTAAATAAATACCTACAGAAAAGATACTGGTAAAATCTGTCTTATTCAAAGATTTAATATCAAACGTACTATTTGGTGCATAATAGGCAATTCATTTTGCTATGCATTTACTCTGTTTAAAACATAAAGCACTTAAGGATATTTGGAGTATGGAAGACACTATTATAAAATCAATTTCTATTCTGGTTTATAACCCAACCACTTAAACTCTTGATTTGCTACAATTCACTTTCTCATATTCCGAGTTGCTAAAAGTGGGACCAGCTACCTCCTGAACTCTGATCGTATGCTTCTTAGAGCTAAACGATTTAATTATTGTCTACCACATCCACTGGCTCCACTTGTTTATTGCCTCCATTTATGCATGTACAGCACCAGTTCAGGTGGTTTGCACTTGCTTGGGAACCTGCTGCCTCTTTTTCTGAGGCTTGACGGAGGGAGATTTTGGTTTCACTGATATCCCTTTACGCTTTACAAATAAACAAACAGCAGAGTAACCGGCAGGAAAGTCATGCCCCTTTGGTGAGCAGGGCTCCCTCTCAGCAGAGGGCAAACGAGGCAGCATCGCTTTCACTCCAGCACAAAGTGCCTATTCTTGACTCCTTGAGCAAAGGAAGCAAAAGCAGAGGGACGACTAGCAAAGCACATCTGCAGGGCTGTATTTCGCAGGAAGTAATGCAGCTCCTCCGCAGATAAGTTTCACTGAAGAACAAAGACCGATTTTGTTCAGGGCTTCAAGAATGATGCATTGAACCTGGACCTAGCTTTTCAGTCCCTGGAAACAAGGCTTAGAGAGTGAAGCTTAATTTCTCCCTCGCCCTTGTTCAAATTAGCTGCATGATTTTCAAATTAGCCCTATACTTACCATATGAAGAAAGCTTAAAAGACACCCGCTAGTCTCCAACTAGGTTTACATGTTTTATTTTTTGATTTTGCAGACTACACACGATTTAGTGCATCTGAGATAAATGTCAGAGCAACAATAGCTAAACCAGTTACACAAAACTTATCCTCCAATGCTGAACTGCCTTAAAGCTTTACAAACAAAGTATTTACGATTAAGAACAAGACAAATGGTGTAATAATACATTAGCAGGCAGCATTGTCACTGATTGCAAACATATTTTGAGCTTACATCTTTCCTTCCTGTCATAGCCTCAGAGGCGTACTACCCACTGCAATTGGTTTTCCAGCAGCTCAACATTTAACAGGAGATAATGAGGTGTGTTTTTGAATGATACAAGCAGCATTAGATCTAGTGGGAGCCAAAACCATGATCATATTAAAAGCAAATAGCAGAGCAAAGATTACCTCTTGCCCCCTCTTTCAGCTTGAGCAGCATATTCCAATAAGTGCAGGAAAGTAGTACTGTCAAGTACTTCTTTATAGTTTAATTTTCTTTTTTTAATCTCCATCGCTTGCAATGCCCTTGCCCTCTTTAAGAGCTACAGAATAAAATTCCTTTCTCTGTCAATTTTGCACGTTCTCTCTCAGCAAAGAATGACTGGGGATAAAAAAAAAAAAAGCCCCACCCTCAAAACTTCAGCCCCTCCCCAAGAGAAGAATTAGAGATAAAGGTCAAAGATAAGAAGTTTTTCTCAAAATTTAAAGGACGCAATAAGTTCAAAGGAAGGTCATCTGTCCTACTCCTAATTATTGCTCATTTCCACTGTGCCAGCTCTGTAAAAATAGTGGAGCATTTATAGCAGACGATAGCTTACAATAAGGGCAGCCTTGGAGAGGTTTGCTCTTTAAGGAGGATAGTAGGGTCTTTTCTCAAAATATTTTTTGGCATTTTGGGAGCAGAAGTTGGGAAATGTGATGAGAACAAGGTAAGAGTGGTGTGGGGGAGGTCCCTGCATCCGAGCGATATCGCTACAGCAGCTCAGTAGTGCTTATTCTAAGAACTCCCCTTGGTGAGTGCCTGATCCAGAGTCGGACGTGACTGGAAGGCAAATGCTGTTTGTACTGGCTTGAGAGGCAGGGACTGGGAGCCATGCAGGGTGGATGGGATCACCTGGGAAGGTAGGCTGAAGGCTGTATGTTTACTCTGGCTTGGTGGTCCAGAGCTGGAAGCTGTCTTGGTGAAGGAGAAAATATCCAGAGCCCCTGAATTTATAGATTGGCCGCCTCTAATTTTTTTTCCTAGCTGCAGTGGAGAAACTGTCTCTTGGTGATTACTGATAGACATTTTCCTTCAGTTTCAGGACTGATAAGATTTTTTTTTTTTAACTTAAAATCATATTTCTGCAGACCATTATTTAAACATTTTACCCTTGGTATGTGCTGTATATCACACATAGGAGTGCTCTTTATGATTTAGTGAGCATATTGTTTAAACACAGCATTCAAAAGGTTGTACAGTTCTGTACAGAACCTATAATTTGCATTAACCGTGGGGCTAAATTTGATTTAATCACTTTCTCCCCTCATGTGTTGAAACTCTGTAAAAGAAAGGGGAACATGAGGAGCAAAGATCTCATCTCCCCATTTCCCTTCCCAACCTTCCAGTAAGTACAAGTAATTCAAGAGTTAATTAGATGGCATCACATCTAGTGATTACTCTCTAATAATGCACTGTTACACCCTTTTGTTACAGTAAGCATTTAGGTCAGCAGATGCCATAGTGGCAGCGAGAAAAACTTTGCCTGCATCTTTTCTAGCCTTCCCTGTAAACTTCACCAAACTTTCCTCTCGTATCCTTTTCCGTAGGGTTCCACTGGGTAGCAGCTCAGCTCTCCAGTACGCCGAACAACATCAACCCTTAAGCTGATTTTTCCAACCCAACTGCTGATACATTTAAAACGAATCATGAAAGAATTGGAGACTAATTCACAGCATAGCTAACAACTCCATTACAACAGAGAAACCTCAACCAGCAACTGCGGTTATTCTTTTGCCAAAGGAATAGGGAACTCCTATTCACACAAAATTAGCACATCACCTAGAGAAAACCGTTTCACAAAGCAGTAGGTTTCAACCTCTGGGTCATGGCTCACAGTCAGTTCTTTAGTTGCTGCGTTTTTTGCTGCCCACCTACTATCTGTGATGAATCTACTGCACAAATCTGAAACTTCGGCATCCACTCCTATGCATAGAAGTAACCAACATAGGGAACCAGAAATAATTAAACTTCCAAAGGTTGATCTCGTTTACAGTTGGCTGCAGCAAGTGGAGATGCCAGCACTGGACAAGATGATCTTGGAAGAAAGGTCAAGTGCTTCCTCACTTAAAAAGGGCAAGAAATAGTCCAAAAAGAATTTGAAGATCGGAAGAGACTAATGCAGAAGATGTAAATCAAGCCAGCTGGATTTCCAGATCAGACACGTTCAGTGGAGAAAGGCTCACCGTTGAATATTTAGTATTGCAGGCACCTCAGTGTATTTTTCCTGTGTTATTTCCTGACGGGGACTATCCAAGATGGGACCTGTCTGCGGGAAGTGAGAGCAGGGAGAGATTTGGATTTTAGTGGGGCTGGGGGTCCGCACATCTGCCACAGCATCAGCTGACACACGGTGTAGCGTGTGCTACGGTGCCAGTTGATGCTGCTGAAGGCAGAGGCCAAGCGCAATGACAAGATGTGTCCTCTGTAGGGACATCCTTCTTTAATTACTGTGCTTGCAGCCTCCTGCTCCTTTCCAACCTCTCTTTTCCCCCTGGAACACAAAGGAGGAGGAGGGGCAAATAGCAACTGGCTGTCAGCTGACTCTGGAGGGAAATTAGACGGAGAGGAAGAGGAAGGAAAAACCCCTCTGAGATGATATTTTTTGATCCCCTACAGTCGCACAAGCAAAGCCATCGCTTCCTTCTTCCCCCTCTGCAATCCCCTGGCAGCTGTAACGCTGTGAATGCGCAAATAGTCCAGCAGCAGCAGCCTGAAGCCAGGAGGTGAAAGAAATGACTCCCACTAGCTACAGAAGATACAGTTGTTGTGAGAGGACATATGCTTTTGGACAGGAAGCTGTTATGAAATGCACTGGAGGCAACTGGGGACGGATCGTTTCCTCTCCTTCGGTGTCCCCCAGACTGTCCAAAAGTTTGCTGGTTGAGAAGATACACAAAGCGGGATGTGTGTAATTTATTGTGTCCAGCAATAAACAAAATATTAAGTGCATTTTTAATGCCATGAAACCTTTTAAAAGACTTTTAAACCTTTCACTGTGGGACATAATTAAACTTGTTTTGCTATCTGCAACAGGCCTGGCCTCCAAACACATAATTAAGCAGTCACAAATTGCAAAATTGGTTTGTTTGGTTCCCACACTACGCAAATACTGTTAAAAGCTTTCTCATTTGTCAGTTATTGCACCGTAACTGGCAGGCTATGGGCAACACAATTATGCGAGTTTGGAGCTTGAAGACCACATCCACGTCTTCCCATGATTTCCTAAAACTGCCTATTCCACTTGGTGTTTTCTCTATGGTTTCGGTGGCTGCATGCACTCAGGTAATGTAGCAGCTACAACTTGAAATAGAAGATTTAAAGCTTGTTAAGCATAAAGGATCTTTTTCTTTCTTTATGAGGCAGAGGGTTATGATTTCCTGTAGCTAATTATACCATCTCTAACCACTGGAAGGATTCATAAGCATCAGCATATGCAGAATGACTGGCTACATTTTGTAGCTCGGTTCTTACGGACACAGATATGTGTCCTGGAGACCAGAAACACCATATGCTCTAGGAAGCAAGTGCTGGGGCTTCTGCACCATCTCACGTGTTCCTCGTATTCCTCAGACTACCCAGTGCACCGAATACCCAATGTTTTTACACATAAGAAAGAAGTATGCTATTGTGCATACCTTGTACCCACAAGAATTTTTTATTCAGTCATGTATGATCTATTAAGAAAAATAAAAGTGTAGGAGATTTTGTATAAATCATTTAAGCAAGTTCTCTTCAAGATTTCCAGTAGCAGCTTTTTAGCATTACCAATCAGCCAGAGAATATTGTCCAGCGTAATTGTTATTGCTGGATCTCCAATTCTTTATGGAAAAAAACTAGGTTTACAAGGATGAAACCAGAAGTACATCAGAAATATTTGAGAAAAGAAAAGAATTGAAGGAGACCAACATTCCCTCACAGGTTTTCCAATCTATTACCTAGCAGCCCTTTAATGCTCAAGGTCCCATAGGACAGTTCAAAATAGATAGAAAGATTATTACTTGCCGTTAAACATACCAGATAAACCACGGCTTTTAAACCCCAACTCTGAACAGGGGTCTATATAAAACAGCAAAATCCTCAGAGGATCACCAGAAGGAACATAAGGAAGTACAATACTTGTATGTGCTTTTGTGCGTGACAGAGGGAACCACAGTCTGCTCTTACAAGAGCAGAGAGACTGTTCGCAATCTGGATTTGTACTTACTTTCCATCAGGAATTCCAATGTGCCAAAGACCAAAGGTCCAGACTAATTTCTGCAAAGAGGAAATATCTCAGCTTTACATATACCGTACCAGGGTGTTTCGCCAGCACTTTGCTCATGAAGTTTAAAGGAAGAGAGAGGAGAACTTGGGTGGCAAATTAAACTGCTTGAGGAAGCGAGTGGTAGGACTCCATACTGCAGGGTACTCCAGATGCTGTAAGTTTTGTTAGTTCAGAAGCTTCCTGAGGATAGTATTTGCTAGAAATATTTGCTAATACTTGCGCTTCAGAGTCAGGCTCCCCTCAATCTCATTTTCACTCTTTCCCTCTACGTTAAGGTAGATAGGTAGCCTTCCATACTCAGCCACAAAATAGCTTTGCTATTGAAAGGCTGAAGTCATAATTCTGCTTCCATCTCTATGGATACAAGGCTGCATTTTCAAAAGCAAACACAATTAGACTTTGGTTAGACCTACATAGAATGACTGTCTTGTAAGAGGTGCTTTGTATTTACACTGGGGTGTGAGCTAAGTTTAGGCCCTGAAGTTGATGCTTCAGGGGTTTTAATTAAGTGATAATTTTATATGGCTTAAAATAGAATCAAAAAACACTGACAACCTTCTACCCTTTTTTTCTAATACGTAGGTTAGTGTAAATGTCTGTTCCTTCAGTTACTTTGTGCTTTCAATTATTGTCATTTGACTTCTGCGGTTTTGGCAGCCATAGTCAGCTTCCTCTAATTAACAAAGAACGAGAAAGGATCTCTGTGCATTTTAATACAAATCAGTATGGACAACATTATACCAGCTTCCTCCGCTCTGAAAGGCGGACAACTTGTTTGCACCCAGGATGACCCTCCTGCAGACACATCGCTCAATGTGGTGTAATCGTTGCACCTTTGCTAAACCCAGGGTATTAGTCCAATGGAGCTACAGCACACTGGAGCTAAAAACTGATCCCAAGGCCCAGACGAGATTGTCAAGGTGTTCTCAGCAGAAGCACAGCTGAATCTGTGTTGCAGCAGTGCAAGTGTTCTGCTGCCATGCCCAACATCGCAGCGGCACTTCTGTATAAGCTCTTACTCTCAGGGCACCACGTTGGCTTGGATGAAGAGATTCACTCTTCAGTCAATGCCAGCATTTGACGTTACGCGTTTTGTCTGCATACAAACAGAAACACCTTCATATCTGAGCATATAGCTATACATTTGAGCATATAACTGTTTTCAGAAGCTACAAACTACATGTCACTTGCTAGTCACAAGAGGTACTCTAAAGTGACATTATTTGCTTAAAATAAAGTGGTTTTACAGGGTCTGGAATCAGAAGGATGTAAACAGAAGCCCCAAATGTCTGACAGTTAAAAAAAAAAAAGCTTTAAAGCCTTAATCTGCCACAGCTTAGTACTTGCAAGTCCATTTGCAAATAGCACCTTGGGTGCCCATATCAGCACTTGCAGGACCTTGAAACCAGCATGCCTCTGCCTCCAAACATTCCTTGTACAGCAAGAGTCATAGAATCCCATAAAGGTCCTCTTTTAAACACTGTTGGTTTATCCAGCTTCACCTTGGGGAGGGGCATAGGAGGCACATCTAGACTTTTCTGTGCTCTGAGTAAAAGTTAAATGCTGCAGGAAAAAATGCCTGGGCTGCTCTGGCTGCCTCCTTCCTGCCACCGTGGCGTAGAGGAACTGGACTGTGGGCAACACATTCTGCAGCTAACATCAATCTTGGCTGTCCCTGTCAGCCCCGGTTTCTGTTTTTAATGCCCTGTTGTTGTGAGCAAGGTGGGATGCGCGGGGTGGGGAGGGCTGGCGCGGAGGCACTCCCACTCTGCTGCAAAGGGCAGCTCCCTGCTCCTGGGCACTTCATCCCCTTCAATCACTGCCGTCCTGGGGGGGCTGGCTATGCTTCAGCTCACCTCTGAAGGGAATGAAGCTTTGGAGGAGGATCCAGGCGATTCGGATGGTGTGGGCTGGATGTCAGCAAGCTGGGCCCTCAGTAATTAATGGGTCATAAAGATTTCTGGTATCTGAAATGAGCTTGGTTATGTGACTGCATCAATCTGTTCCAGGGGATGATCAGAGGTGAGAGGAATAGCTCTGTGCAATCACTCTCACAGCTCTGCCTGGGGAAGGGTGGTGGCCAGGCTTCTTCCTGGTCTCCTGTTATTAACCATAACGTGCCCTTTCTGCTCTGACTATAAATGTAAATGGCCCCCAAAATCAAAGGCCTGCAAAGGACAACAGGGGTCAAGTATCTTCAAGCCATACTCCTCTGGTTTGCGTCAACTATTCCTCTCCTGTGCTGAAGCAGCAATGTCAGACTAAGCAAATAATGACAAATTTGTCACAGTTTCATTGAAGTAAGATAATTTTCATGGCAGTGTTTGTCTGAAGTAGGAATTACCAAGTCGCCAAACCCCACCAAAATCCTGCTGAGGTATTCTTCAATGCACTTCACCAGCTTAACCAAAGAATGATGTGTACGAAACATTCAAGCTACTTTGTCTGGAAACCAAATAACAGACCACTGACATTTTTTCAGCCACTAAATAACATTCAAAAAGTGACAACAGCAGCAAGAGCTGGGTGTGGAAGAAACACTACCTTTGCACAAGAAGAATTGGAGTTTGTGGCAAGAAACTTCATTCAGGATTGCACTCCATTCGCTTCGTTCAGAATTCTACCCCCATCCCTTTTTTTCAACCGATATTTGAATTTATTGTTTAAGAATTAAAACGTCTCCTGACCCTTGGAAGATGCTTTATTTCTAATGAGGATCCTTTTCAAAAGCACTTTGATTAAACGAAGAAAAAAGAAAGATGAATAGACAGCTAAATATCCTCTAATAAGAAAAGTTAATAAGGAAAATGGTTCTAATATTTCTTTTTCTGATAATGGTGCCATTGTTTTGATTTTAGAGGTGTAAGTGAAGCATACATTCAGCGATGCATTCCCATGCCTAAAGCACCTGTAAGATTGCATTTTGCATTTCAAAGCTCTTTTACAATGTCTTTCCCAGAGTAGATGCCCCTGCTTCTTTGATGCGGTTAAGCAATTTTGCACAATCATGTAATTGATTAAATTAGACTTAGTCTTCCCTGAACGTTTTTATACTAGGTCTGGGTTATAGATGGAGCTTCGCAACATCAGTTCTCACTGAAGAAGCAAACTTGAGGGCACTTACCACTTTGCAGGAAGGGCTTAACTTGAAGAATCAAAAAAAAAAAAAAAAATCAGAACACAAACCTCTACTTGTACAGGGCAAATAGGCTCCACTTTCAGTGACCTTAGTCTTTTTTTTTTTCCCCTGGCACCTACGAGCTGGAATATCAAGTTGTGCCATTTTCTACTATTCCATAAACACCTTTTCAAGGTGTAAAACCAACCAAACCAACCCACTGCACTTAATACCCCAACGTAGTACCCCACTGAGGGGACAGAGGCTTTGAGTAAAAATGAAAAGGTTGCAAGTTCTTTTGTGTAGCCAACAACAAACTGCCCATTCATGTCACTGATGAAGCACGGAGCCAGCAGCAGGCAAAACGAACACTAAGTAGCTGCTTTCATCTTTAAAATTTAAATAGTATTTAATGACGGCATTAATTAGCAAAAGAAACATTTTGTGGATATTTGCCATGACATACAATACACTCAGGGAGTCCATCTGAGGGAAAAAAATACCCTTGATCAGGCAGTCTACATTTAATAACATAACAGAGGACATAAGCATTTCATGAGAAATAAACGTATTAATCAGGCCTGATTTTCTATTACCTGGCTTATATTTAAAAGCCTGGTTCAAGGTGCAAATGGAAAAACTCTTCCTTTGACTTCAGGGGTCTTTGGCTACATGTTGCTTAATAACAGCTTTGCTAATGAAGTGTCCGTTCATTACTAAGCGTGACACTCATTTCCTGGCATTTTAAAACTTTCCTAAATATATAGAAAGTCTACACTCAGTGTCAGTTTTTCCTCATTCTTAAGAAAATCTATCTTAGCCAATAGAATTCTGAATGCTTTTCTAATCATAAGGTACGCTGAGATAAATACTTTTTTTTTAACATTGAAAAGGGGGATTTTGGCACCTACCCCTGACGATGACTAGGGGAAGGACCTCCCTTTACTCCTGCCCTTCCAACCTGCTTGGGATGTATCACCATTCACAGCCCCTTCCTACTGTGTAATTTCTTTTGCTCTGAATGAAACCAGAGAATCTTAAAGCGAAAGTTATTTGGGTTGAAACTGTAAACCCCGTGAAACCCCTGATATAACTTAGGTGTTGGTGGTTTTGTTTTAGTTTTTTTGTGTGTTTTTTTTTCCCCCCTAAGCTAAGTCAGAATTCTGGCCAAATTGGCAAACGCTATCAGAGCTTCAGGTGGGTGAGTGGGAAACAAAAATCCCCCCCAAAATCTGAAAAACAAGCCACTTTTGCCTTATTTTAGGGATTTCTGTGGAGAACATTAAACAGCCCCATGTAACAGGATTAAAATAAATTTACCTTCCAGGGTCTGAAATTTCTTCCTCTGGGTTTAATGACAGTTTTATTAACATAAGCTGATGCAGGATTAGACCGTAAATATTTAAATCCCAACACTTCCTGAAATTAATCTAGAAAGGGGAAACTTTCAGACTGTTCCTTACCTAAAATGATCTATTCCACCAGTGTGCTTATACGGTCCACTCCTCTAATAGGTGTTTCAGAAAATGGGATACTGAGTCACTAGTTAATTTACTTTTGGTGTAATTTGCCCAGAATATTTCTGAACTATTAACACTCTGGTCTGAAGGACAAAATTACTTTGACAAAGTCATGCCTAAAGGCTCCTCCATGGTGTGTTCAGAGTCCAAGAATTTTGGTACATGTCCGGAATTGACAGTGACTCAATACATAAGGATATCCTCTCATATCCATTTGTGTGATAACCTCACTTTTGTTGGCACAGGAATATATTGTCTTTTAACCTGACTTAAGAAGCTGGGCCTAGAATTAGTCTTCATCATTTTGGATAGCAAGTTGGAATGAAGATTATTTTGACAGATGGGATCTAGCCTGTCTAATATGCATTTTACCTGCTCCATAAATATTGATGACTTTAATACATTTTTGTTCTGCCATATGCTTCTTAAAGGTACACTTCCAAAACTTGACTTGGCTGCATGATTTAGATGGAATTAATCTCCATTTTGTAGTACTGTAAATGAGATCAGAATCATACACATTGTGTCTGGTGCTGGAAGATTAAAAATGATGTGTGTGTGGGGACACAGGGGGATAACTCCAGCAGATTTGCATCCTGGTTCCACTCTCATAGTCCTGAGGTCATGGACTCCGTACACGTGGAAGGGACACCGTACAGGCAGAAGTAGCCTTCAGGATAGAAACTACACAGAAAGGAGATCTGGGCAAAGGGAACCCCCTGTCTTACGAGGTCCTGCCACTCGGAGAAAGTTTGAAGCAATTTCTCCCTCTCCATTTTGAAACCCTTCAGCTCAGTCTATTCTTATGTATACCACACCAAATGAACCAAGAAAAAAAAATTGGAAAGAAGATGCTCATGTTTAATACCTACTGAGTCAGCTTTTTAAGACCCACAACTGCATAAGCAACTCTTAACATGCAGGCTGATAAGCTGTACGGATATTCCTCTCTATAACCACTCTTCCCTACGCTCTGACCATTTAAACGACGTAACGCTGCTTGCTTTCTGGAGAACCATTTGCGTTATATAGGGACAGTTTCTTTGAACTCTGTCATTTCCAAGGCAGATGGGGTGTATAGTGACAATTAGCTCTCATTAGCAACATCACTTTCCTGCTTCTCCATCAAGGTTACAGACCCGTTCACAGTGCTGTTACTGAAATGGGAGCGGGGCCAGGGCTGCTGGCAGGAAAAGGGGAGATGTAGGCTAGCGAAAGCCCAAGAACCCTTCCCCCAGGCTCCAGTAGCCTTCAAAAAAAGCAGCACTTTCCAACGGGAACAGCCTCGCGCCCCACGGCTGGGAGAAGTTGGCTTTGACTCTCAACAGTTTTTCCTCTGTTGAATTTGCCACCTTGTCTCATCTAGCAAAATAGGCAGCCTTATCGCTCCCTCTCTTCACATTATGCTTCTGCTGTTGCTTTTTCCCCCCACCCTAATTAGAAATTCATCAAATAATGCCAGCGACATCCTCTGTGCATATATTTTTCAAGCTATTCTATAACATGATTGAATATAGAAGAACACAAAAAAATAAGGCATGCCCTTCATAGTAAACTTAAGGTTTCGTAACAGTTAGAAATGATACAAAGGAATTGTTTTTACCAAAAAATATATATTTTTTCAATCAGCATTTTTACAGGTTCTCAGTGAATAGGATTTTTCTCACAACTAATTGATGAAAAATGTATAAAAAATGACAACTTAATATAATTGCATTTTCTCAAGAAGTGGTGAAAGAAACACTTTTCTACTGTCAGATGTACAATATTTCCTAGCTACTTTGAGAAAAATGAGAGATTAGAACTTAAAAAAAATCAGTTAATATTATAATATTAGCATATAGCATTATTTTCCCCATCTTTAAACAGTTATTTTGCTTTTTTCTAAAGTAGCTGGTATTATTTCTTCCTCTTTACAAGGGAGAAGATAGTACACCATAGCTCATCAGCAAAAGAAGGAAAACAGAACTAGAAAACCTGCTGAGAATATTTGCAGCGTGCTTTGCTTGATAAATAATAACCACTTCGGGGCTGAGCATGTAAAAGGAGAGGTTAATGGTCTTGCTGATGCATGGGTACATTAGCAATGGCAGAGGCTCAGTTTGCTGGCACTGAAATCAGACAAGAGCCCATATACGGCACAGTACTTGCAATAGAATTATAGGCAACTAAGTGCTTTAACTTAGCTACCCAAAGTATATTACAAAATTAATCCAACCACCACACAATACTGTCAGGAAGGTTTCTTTGCAAAGCATATTTATGTAAACTCTCTTCAAATTAAACAAATCATTTCCTAGGCTTCCTTTTTTTCCACAGCCAAATTTTAAGAGGCTTGGTCTGTGTGTGCTCTTATTAGTTTAACGGGACTTTCAATTACATCAGTACTTGGGGCTATGAATAGAAGGTAGAGCCTTGCAAGAAGAATTCACAGTCAGGATTTATCCCTGTGCACTGACCTACTACATAGCAGCAGCCGCCAGCAGCCACACAGCTTGGTATTTATCAAAACTTAAACTGCAGTGATGCACTGTCCAGAAACGCGTGCTACTCGCTGTGTAGGGGCTGGGCCAAAATGGATGTTTTGCAAAAGATTTGGTTGCCTGAAGAGACTTACACTGGCTACACACAGGTAAACTTGATGTGATGCTCGCTCACAGAAGCAAACATACAGTTGTTACCCAAGTTAAGGGTTGGAAGAGACACACTCCACTATGCTATAAAAAAGGATATATTATTTGCAAGAAAGCCAACAACATAGGCCTGCCAGGGCTTCAAAGACGGGTCAGATCCTTATTAGATATAAATCCACAAAGCATCACTAGCTTTTGTGTATTGAAATCAATTTTCACCAGCTACAAATACATCCTTGCTCTGGTTGGATGAGACACAAAGGAAATACAGAGACTGCAAGAAGAGCTGGCATTTCTAAAGCCAATAGTAATTTCTGGTTTTGCCCATAATAAGAGCTTTAGAGATGTCCAGGAGTCAGTACTCGGCTGGAGCAGGGTATGCTAATTTGTGCAGGTGCTAAAACACAGTAGCTTGGCAGCTGTGAATGGGAAAGAGAAAAATGAGTGCTTCTCCATCTCCCAGTTGTAAATTGACATCTCTAAATGTAGGCAAATGCTGAACCAGTTCAGAAGGTTGGTTTGACCAAACACCCAAGAAGGAATATATAAAATAAGGCAGAAACACAGTGAGAAATGGCTTCCCTTGAATGGCTTCTAGGTAGACCAAAACCACAATGGGAAAAATCTCTCTCAGAGCTATTTTATTTACTTATTTTTGCCACTGTTCCTTTAGTATCCATTCTGGGAATTAGAGCTGCTGTGGCAGCAGAGGTTAACCAAGCATCTGTAACCCTCAGAAAAGGTGAAGTCTATTTCTATTCAGTCTCAGTTAAAGCTGCTTCTTCTGTTCTTATTTGATTCAAGCAATTTTACAGGTACTTAGTCATTTGTATATTTGCAGGGATTTAGCTGTGATTACAACAGCAGCAGATGCTGTAAGTTCACAACTCTGCCGGCTGTACACTGGCATCACGCTAAACAACCACTCATGAATTGCATCAAGCCCATTGCAACAGCCCGGTCCTCAAAAACGCACAAGCGTTTGGATAAGAGAACAGTTCACTGCACTCAGATTTGGGCATACACTGGGCACACCAACATAAACACGTTCCTTGCTTTGCCCTCAGTTCCTAACAGCGTTTTCTTTTTGCCAATTTGCACCACAAAAGTGGACAGTTACACAGAAGTATCCATAACTGTTCCAAAAGTCTCGCTTCAGAGGGATAATAGCTAAGTTAGATCCAACCGTTCTGTGTAGTAGCGCAGTTCCCCTCCACCTCCATTACTTTGTACTTTTTAACCTGGATTTCCAGGTGCCATGTTGTCACCGCTTCACTCAGTTTTGTAATGTCTTTTGCAATACTTTGCAAGTTTTGACAATCTTTAAGACTCCAGATCAAAGAATAGATTACCATTTAAAACATTTCTTTTGTTCGCTCTTTCTTTATTAGTTATAAACCCAAGACAAGGCCTTCCATCTACCTTTTGGAAAGTTAAGTTTCTTTATTGGTTATACTATATTGACTGAGTAACTATATTGAAGAAGTTCTGAAGGTGCAGTCTTGAAGGACACCTGTGGCCCACAGAGTCTTTTTAATGTTTTCACCTATTTAATTCTTCCAATTCATCTGCTAAACTTTAAGCAATTGCGTTGCATTTTCATTTTATTCTGTGGTTCCTTGCTTGTTGTCCCCGCAGTCCCTGAATGATCCTGTTTGTGCACATTGTCTGTGATGAGCGCTTTTCCAATTCATTTTGCTAGAATACTAGAGAATACAACTCACAATCCCCAAACCTAATTAATCTGAAGGATTTCTTAACAGAAAAAATGTATAGGAAAGACAAACTATCCACTTGTGAGGAGATCAAAATTCTCTCAGACCTTGCAAGATGGCAAGAGTCACAGTCCCTATCCTTAAGGCTCACGCTATTAGTATTAAAGATGGCCAATGCAGCTGGTTTCTTTCTTCAGAATAGAAAAGATAATAAAATCTTCAAAGTTGTTAAAGGAAAGAGCTAGCCTAAGGGAAAAGAAAGGGTTACACAGGTGTGAGGAGACCATAAAGCTGGCTCTGACAAAACATTATATTTATTAAGACACAGTCAAAAATATTGACCTCAAATAGAAAGCAGTATGTCAGGTCTTCATGCGTGATCAAACCAAATGTGTTTGTTGCTTCTCGTTTCAAGGTGGTTTGACTTAACATGTTTACAGAGTCCCCTCACTGTCTAGTGAGACAGTAATACAGATAAGAAACCAGGGGCATACCCCTCAAGAGCTCTCAACATAATTTTAATAGAAAGACGACTCTGCAGGTAACTGAAGAATTTAAGAGTCTTTCCACCATTTTTCTTCAGTCTGGCTGCAGTTAACTATCGTAGCTAGACAATCAGCTATTCAAAACAGAAATGAGTTCAGTTTTGGGCTCAAGTTCAGGAAATTCTTGACTTGGTGAATCAGAAGTCCCACTGACATTACTTTGCATTTCCTATCAAAGCACCTCTCTAAGGAAGGCAGGTACTGCAGGGCTGATTCCAGAAAGACACGTGTGCAATTACAAACATCTGTGTTATCTCATGGCATCAGTGACTGCAATAGAGAAGCCAAAGCCACAACTCTGTTTCTGATATACCTAAATCATTAGGAAGCCAGGATAGTGAAAGCACAAAAAAAATATGTTCGTAATTCCTGGGCTGCTGAAGTCTGGTAACTAGCTTTATTTCCATGTTTTCTTTTTCCTAATATGTACACAATTTACTTCTGAAGCCACATGTACTAGGTACTCTGTAACAGAGCTCAGGAGCTCTTTTACTGTCTGAGGCTTGGATTTGTAGTGTTAATGTATCACAGTATGCCCCCAGAGGACTAACCTTCTGCCCCATCAGTTTGTTTACCGTAGCATTTCTTCGCTTAATAAATGAGTTAGCTACCATGAAAACATTTACTTGTTCCTAAGGTTTTGTTACTGCTTTTTAAAATTATTTCATTATTTCAGAGGGCTTATTTCAAATCACTACCACATCTTTCTTTTGTTCGCATGCTCATAACAGAAAAGAAATAGCAGTAAAACTTTTTCTTGATTACCTTCCCCTCGATCTCATTACTTCATGTTTCTCTATGTTGCACTGGATAAGCCACTCAAGTTTCTAGACTATTCCAAACAACTCAAATTTAAATGCCATGCTTTAGACCATTAGCAAGTAACATCTTCTCATAAAGGTTTTTTTTGGTTGGAAGAAGAATAATTTAAGTACCACAGTCCTCCTTAGTTTTAGTCTTTTCTGTAGTTCTCATTTTCAGTATGCAGAATTCTCTATTAAGTAATACACAACTCTAGAGATTTATGTGTGTATAAGTTATGAAGGAACCTCATTAAACCTAATTAACCATGTAGTTACACCCAGAGAAGCATTTCATCTTGTCTCAAGAACACTTCCTAATAATGGGTCTACAGCAGCTTTCTTGCTATCTACTTCAACAAGTAATTGTTCCATTTTCACCATCCCTTCAAGAGCTGTTTTATACTCTTCGTTATCAAAGGGTTAGTTTCCCACCATAGAAAGTGCTTTTAAGGCCTCTGCAAACTCTTTCATCAGCCTTTTATTTACCCGGTCTTGTGTAGTGGTTAACGTACAGTCAGATTCAGGAAGCAGAACAACCGCTTTGTATTCTTCATTCTCCCGTATATGCGCTACATGACCTAGCCAAACAAAACAGTATTTCTGAGCCTAAGGTTCTCTCTTTAGAAAATGGAAATGATAACCCATATGTAAATGTAAAGAAATATACGTGATTTTAGATAAAAGCATGTTACAAACCTTATATAAATTTATTATTCCATATAGACTGGAACAATTTGGAGTGCAAAAGAGTATTAACCTTCAGTACAGACATTGTTTAATTTCTCATGTTAAGTCTTTTCTGGTTGAGTACAAAACCAGTGACCTTCACTGAATTATGAGAGCTACTGGGAACACTTCATGCTTCAGTCTCTACTTCTTACTCATGCATTTCCTGACTGATAAAGACAGGAGGGGAAGACTTAAGTCCACTGCTGATGTGGGGAGGATAGACTACTGACTTCCACAAAGAAAGTTGTGCCTGGTATTAATCAAAAAAACAAAGCAAAACATTACTCCCAAACCAAAGCAAATAGTCTTGATCTGTTCCTTGGCTATGCAGTATTTTGTCTTTTATTTTTGCTTGAGATTATGTCAAAAGCTGTGAATACCAAGAAAATTCCTTCTGCAAATCATGGGTGCATCTGGTTCTTTGATTGCATTGTTAACTCCGGTAAGGAAATAGACAGCTATTGATGCCAACAGGACAAACATTTTAACCAAAGTATATGCATGATTAAATTGATAGCATTATCAAATGCCTTTTATATTGGAAATTGAACACTATCATTAATTTTCAGAGCACTGCAGCAGCAGGAAGACTACTCATTAAATTAAATCAAAATCACCTCGTGAATGGATTCAGTGTTGGAAATAAACACAGTTATCATTTATTTTGATATAAATGAAGACTCTAAACAGTTCCCCCCCTCGCCTCCCGTTCCTCCATTACATTCGCTTGATTCAGCGCTCCCTCTGGGCTGCACAGGTGTACATGCTACAGAAAGTTGGCGTGATGCACATTTACCTATTCCATCCAAACACAAGACTTCTTGGGAAGCTCTTAGCTTCCACTTACAGAAAAAGAAAAATCACATTATGTAAATGGCAAATCAAAATTCAGCATTAGTAATTGCTGAAAATTGTCTAAAAATCTGCATGTTTAGCAGTAGTGGCATCCCAGAACTTCACAGCTCTCACCCTCTGCTCCCGTATGGTGCAGTTCTGCAACAGAAACCCGTACCAATAACCGAAACCGGTGTCAGACAGAGCCAGAGGGAACGGCATGAGATCCCGATTTACAAATATCATTGGACCACTCTGAAGTGGGCTCATTTCTGGCTTTGCCTTAAGCATCATTTGAAGGGCTAATTCTGTTTCATTTCCCTCTGTTTTCAGCTATTTAGCATAATTAATTTGATCAGCCCAGCGAAAAAGAGTTCTTCTGTCTCTCACACTGTAGTGATGTAATTTCTTTGACCCTCATTTCTACCTTTTAGATACAAGAGGTTCACATAATTAGAAATGGTGACTGTTGCATTGTTAGCAGGCATATTGCCAGAATAATTACTTCAATAGGTGGAAAAAAGCATGTATTTATTTTAAAAGTATCAAAATTTCAGGTTGCCTCAATATCACATGCATTTTACACCTCCTGTCATGTTGCTCCAGTTAAATATCTTTTCAGGCAACCAATTTGATATAACTTTTGGAAAACATGGTAACCGTGACAAACTGTAGTGCTCCATAATAAGAAAATATCGCCTTTTTGAAAAAGGTGATGCACACAGAGGTTATAAGCACTTAAGGAGGAACCCAGCACTTACTAAATCCAAACTTGGAGCTAGCTTAATCTTAAAAGTTTCAAGATCATGAAAGTTCCAATAGGCCTGAAAGAAGAATGCTATTGTACTCTGAGAGTCAATCACACTTTTAATTTTTTTTTCTTAAAATTTTTAATGCCAGTAGCTATTTCTGTAGCTACAATTCCAATTCAAAGCTTTCAAGCATATGCTTACCTTTAAGAAAGTAAGATGACAATGAAATCAACTTATGCTTAAAATCTGTTTCGTCTGAAAACACTATCGTTGATTTCTAGCTCGCCCTCCCTGTTCTGAGTTAGGTGCATGTAGCACGAGGAGATGTTCTTCAGGTGGCAGCGAGCATTCTGGCCCATTTTTTTCCATTGATTCATCATCCTTACTCTTTTAAAACCTATGCTGATTCTCTAGGGTCTTTGGGAGCAAAAGCTACAGCAGGTATGGGATTTACTGGGGCTGCTTCCACCACTGGTCTGTGTTATTATTTCTTCCTACAGAGCATTCAAAACAGTTTTGGGGGCTGTAAATTTATAAGCAACAAGCCTGATGATGGTCCAATAGATCATAGTGTAATATATTAATAGCACAATGTCGTGCTCTCAGTTGATATACACACCATGTCCCGGATGCACTCATTGTGGCTTCGGCACATGAGCATCCACCCCAGTTTCACACTAACCCAATCATCCCCCCCTTTCTTTTTTTTTTTAAATAGACCAACTATGATGATAATTGCATTTTTGTTCAAAGCAGTCATTCTGTAAGACATGATGCTCAAGGTAATACTTTTATTTTTATTTTATGGGCTCTTGTTTTGTTTTGTTTACAATTATCAATGCCTGCTGTGGGTTCTCTAGAGAGCTTTTTTTCCGAAGCAGGTGCATTTTCAGCTCATGTAATGGATTTACAGATATTTGGCCATAAATAGATAGTGTTAAATGCTGCTGTAAAAATTAGATAAATGTTTATTACCCAAAAGGTTAATAAAAAATCCACCTGGGACTTTCTAGAAAAGAACTAATCCCTTTAAGCCTGTATTGAACCAGTGACAGCGGTGCAAGATTCGCAAGGAAATTGCATCCCTAAAACATCCTAAAAGCAGAAAAAAAAATATCCCAGACTGCACACCACACTAAATGGAGTGAAAGGCATTCATGAGATAGGTACCATTTATTATCTAATTTAAGCACTTAGTAGCGGCATCTGTTTACAAATAACCACTTTCAGCATTAGATAAGTCTCACATGAGGTTACTCTTCCTTCCCAACTTCATTATCAAACAGCATGATTTTATCCGAGTAACACAGAAAATCTCAGCTGAAAGAGTTCTAAAATAGTCAACAAATAATCCAAAAGGTCAACAGGAAGAGGAAATAGCCCTTGCCAGGCACAAGACATGTAAAGTACATACAGTATTTTCACTGAATTGGATAGGTTCTCACGCCTAGCTTGAATGGAGTAAATGCAACTGACATTTAACCCCCCCTTACACCTTGCCGTTGAATACAGAAATTATATGCAGAAGCCTGGATGGAAAAAATAATTTACGTTCACAGGAGTACAGATGATATCTTAACCATCAGACTTGACAGTTACCCATAACCAAGTGGACCTAAAGTGATCTGTTTATACAACACACACTCCTTTAGTGCAAACTCTTCCATCTAGCCACTTTTCCTAGCTTTCCTTGGGGGCAGGAAAAGCTTAGGTTCTCCCCAAAACAATTTCCTTGTGGCCTTCCAATGTTTTCAAGTTATTTCCACTCGTACTTCTTCCATTCATTCCACAGTTCTGCTAGTTATAAGTCTACTTTTCCCCAAGAGATAGAATGGATAGTAAAAGCTATTTATTCTTGCTGGATGTGATTAGCGGAGTTAAGAGTTATTTGGCCCTCTACATTTTAAAGAGCCTGGCTGTCATCTCCCCCTTCTGGCTGGCTGCTAGAATGATGCAATAAGTCTAAGTTTGCTTCCCCAAAAGAATCCAGCTACTCCCAGGGATAGGGACTTAGGATAGATAAGATACATAGACAGTTTCTGGACCATTTGGCAGGCGATACACCTTATGCTTTACTCTCATTCTCCTTATTTTTCCAAATAGCTGGCAGATTCTGTTTGGATGAGGTCTGCCTTCTTCGGGGAAGGATGAAAAGTGCGTAATAATCTGCATTTATCTAAATGACTACTTGAAGCATACATTAGAGATGAACCTGAGTTAAAAGGTGCTGACTGAGATTTGAACTTTCCTAGGGCTGCAAGGATGCTTTTGGGAGCAGGTAGTCACTTATGTCAACTGAAAGAATCTGAACCACACCTCAACAACAGATGTTTAAGCTACAGATTTCAGTTCATGACGTTTTCAAACTCTGGATGGAAGGACAAGGCTGGTATGAATCTTCAATGTATTTTGGTGAAAAAAAGAAAGAGTTGCACAATATTGAAACATGAATTTCAGCACTCTGAAACAGTGTGCAAGGTGCAAGCGAGCGAGTTGTAAAAGACCTTTTGACAGTTAAATACAAAATACTTCTTTTTCTGACTCCCTAGCTGAAAGCTACTGGAGCATTTACACAGTGGTATTCCATTTTTAGAAGGCTGGCATAGGACTTAGGGGTTGTGGGCTCTAAATTCATAGTACATGCTACAACCTTTGGCACATTTTTTTGTGCCTCCATTTCCTATTTTGTATAAGCAGTAATAGCAATCCCTCCTTATAAAGTCATGAAAAAATTAACTGTTTGAGGCAGTCAAGGTCTCTCAGCTAAAATGTTCCAACAAAAGTTTGAAGCAAAATTTGGCCAATTGCTATTATATCTTTTTTCAGGTCACTGTGTTCAAACTTTATTTTTCTATACATTTCTACCAAAAGTCATGTACTTTCTTTATGCTGTCTTTCCTTTTCCTTTTATTATCACTGATATCTTTCCTGAAACTAGAGTTCTCAGAAATCTAGCCCTTTATCCTCCCAACCACTGAAACGCTAAAAGATTATTTTGTTTTACTAGATACACAACAGTTTAAGATGCAACCATTCCCTTTGGCACATCTTTGCTTGTGTGTGAGGAAATTTGAAACTCCAATTTCTTTTATGCTGCAATGGTGTTTGCTAGAAGTATATCCTGAAGTTGGTGAAGTATCACTGCAAATGAAGTTTATGCCAGATGCTTCAATCCCCCCCCCAACTTTGTGATATTTTAAGATAGCACATAGTTTCAATTAACCCTGCCTTGCTGTATCCCCAGGTTTGGAGTCCTATGCTGATGACATAGCCCAACTCCATCCTGAGATTGACAAGTTATTAATTAGGACAGCAGGCCTGTCACATCCTCTAAGCCTCACCAGCACTTCCACTAGATCCTTGGAGAGATGTATTGTCGCCTACTATTGGGATTAAGCTTCTCACTTCCAAAATATAAGCCTCAGTCATGGCAGTAGATTGAAAATGGCTCTATTAGTATTTTTGCAGCCCGTTGGCCTGCATCTCTTCCTCTTTGATTTTACGGGTGAAGTCTTGAACCATTTAAAACAATGGGAGTTTTGCCACTGACTTCACTGGCGCCAGAATTTCACTCTACGTATTCTACAGGGAATCCTGAACGAAAGAATTTAATTAACACAGTAGATTATCAAGTGCAGTGGAA
>VXBO01014102.1:134349-163805 GCA_013400135.1 Rhinoptilus africanus
AAAAAAAAGAGCCTTAAAATATCCTCGGTTGTCTCAATAATGGAGATAGTGACTTGGATAACTTCGTGTAGGACCTAACCTACGTAATCTTACCATATTGGCTGAGAAAGCAGCAGCCACTGCTGCAAACTCTGATAAACTAATAGTGAATTCTTGTAGGAGAATGCTCAAAGCACTTGGAAAAACCCCACCAGTTAACAATGCTGTTGGACTCCAGCAAAGTAAAGGGAAGCTCTTACAAAGAATGACTGAAGGGTGACTTTCTTGGGACTGCTGTAAGTTGAACTCTGGCCTTGACACAAAGACATTGAGAGAGCACAGGGTTTGGACTCAACCCAAGCTGCATGTTTTCGTATTATTGTTTGCATTCTATTACTTAGTATTTTATTGTATTCTTAGTATTCTACCTGGTCTGGTAGGAGGTGTCGCTGTGTGTGGCAGAGGAGTTGGAACTAGATGATCTTAAGATCCCTTCCAACATAAACCATTCTGTGAGTCTCTAACGAGGCCGTTAGCACACAGTGATGGGGATATGCAGCATAAGCTAGATTCTGTTGGTAGCAATTGCAGATTCTGTTTAAGAGTTTTCAGTGCATTGTTTTCACTTTCCACCAGTTCAGGGAGCCAGCAGAGTTCATTTCATACATACAGTGTAAGGAATAAAAGAATAAAAAAAAAAAAAAGAGAGAATTTTACAGGAAAACATGCATGCTAGAATTTTGATGAGAGTACTGTATCCTATTAGCAACATTCACATTCACTATCAGGTACCCTGAAGAACAGCCGCGGTGCTAAAACGTTAGTGCCTTTGCAGCTCCTACTAGTCTAGTGACAGCTGCTTTTGTTGGATTCGATTCACAAGAAAAGCTCTAGCCAATGCCATGTAGGTCACCATGTGGGGTTCTAGCACTTGCCACACTGCAAAAACATTATTTAAGACCAAGTTTTCTGAGGGAGCCAAGAGCCCTCTGTGGCATCTGGGTGTGCTGGTTTCTACTTCATTGCTCAGAGAAAAAAATACATGGTTTCGAGACAGAAAATGGAAAGGGATTAATAGCCAGATTTTTGTAATAGGCAGTGCAATGCCCAGTCTCAGATGTTAGCCCTATATGTATTTATCAAAGCCACCAATGTATATAGCTTTATAGTCACTGTTTTCAAAACATCAATAGGCCTGTAGACATCACGTAGTATTAACACAAGTACAGTAGGTAGAAAAAAGCCCCCACTGAGAATGCGTATCTAATTGCACCCCAGCCTGTATAATACCAATTTTCACAGTAAAGTTATAGTCAGTCATAATAATTTAAAAAAATCCTACCTTTTCCTTCCTACAGTTTTCTAGTCAGCCTTTTTCAAAGCACCTCCAAATTAATACTGTTTAACTGCTGGTTTTAAGCATGAAAGGACTTAGTTATGTTAGATTAAGTTTCCAGTGAGCAAGAGTCAACATTGCAGATTTATGCATGACCAACGTAACACATACTGGCTATCACACCAAGGTCTCTGGGACTGCTCCAGTATGGAGACTACAGAAAAGCAATTTCCCATTCTTGGGAGAGTTCAAGTCTAGGTCATTTTGGCAACGGACGTGAAGGAAAAGCAGAGCTGTTCATGGCTGTGCTGGAAAAATAGAAATCCAGCTTCAGTCAGTCTGGATCCATGAGAAGGGCAAGATTCTCACCCAGACTTTAGTTAACACTTCGCTATTCTTTACATGCTGTTAGGCACGTTAGATGCTAACCTGTACTAATACAATCCAGCAAAGCAAGTGATCACATCACATCATATAATTGGGATACACATAATTCTGACTAAATCTAATAAAACATGTAAGTAACTAACTGATTTCTAACAGCCAACAGTATCACAGTCACAGAAAGACACTCAGTGGAAGGTCTTTCCTAAGAGGCACACCAGAGACTTCTATTGTCATTTTTTCTTCCAAATTTCTCATCAAACCTTACTACTAAAGCATAAGCAACAATGTTTATGTCCTACCTACCCCCTCCGCAGTCCTGTCTCTGCCGAGAAAGTCACACAAGGGCTCTTCTTTGTCACACAGCACCAGCAGCGAAAGCCATTCTGCCACTGAGGGGAGGCCCTCAGAAACACCTGGGTATCATTAGGGCCACCAGGCCCCGCGTTCACCTGCAGGATCTCTATTCCTAATTGCTGTGTACAAAAAGACCAAGCTCAAAACAGCTTTCAGGTTAAGAAAGCCAACCAAATGTAGAGACTCAGGTTGTCCCTATAAGCATGAAATGGCAAAATGCCTTTTTTTCTTTTTAACAGAGTCATTTTTCCAGGATGGATTTATATCCTGCAGTGTTCACAAGGCCTGTGTTTTCACAGCATTAGAGGCAAACAAAATGCTCTTGATGAAATACCAGCTCTTTCTGCGTGCAGAATATGGCATTAAATTTATAGAGCAAAGGAAGAAGTGGTTTACGTGCCTTGAGGGGAATTGAGAAGTGACAGTAGGCACTTAACAGCAAGCTCCAATTACAGCATTTAAATATAATTGCATACTCTGTTAATCTATGTCAGGGTAGCATCATTTTAATATGATTGTCACAGATTCTTTCTAATATTATGAGTGATGTGAGCAAAGCTGAGCCTACTGAAAAAGTTCAGTTCCAGGTCTTAATATACGCTCTAATTCTGTCCGTCAATTATGCTACAGCAGAGTTCAAATAAAGGTCTGGGGATCTAGAGGATGTAGCTACCTTTATTAAAGTACTTCTACTGTAAATACATGTATGGGTCAGGAGACAGTTATCATTTGGTCTTGTTATTTTATATGAGCCTACTACTATTAGAAGAGACTCTTGTGTATAATGATTTAGATGTGTCATGGAATCTTATTTCAAATGGAAACTGTAAAGCAAAATAACAAAAATTACAGTTTGACCTCTGCAAAAATGTTCATTTAGGTTCTCCCATTTGTGCATTATATAGAGTATTACAGGAGACAATTATAATCCAAGGATCCAAAAGCACCTGATATCTCCTTTATATCCAAATTCCTAATTATATACTGGAAGCTTAGGTATACAAAGAATGGAGATTCATATTTGCTAGTTAAACTTCAAAACTTAACGTAGGCATTATTCTTATGGTAATGGTAAAAATGTGTGGGAAACTATTTCTTCAAGTGTAAAGGCCACTTGAAGGTATTCCTGCCTCATTGCACCATCACATCTCGGCCCACGCTGGCATTTACTGCCTCCATACTTGTGCTAATGAAACCAATCGCACGGCTGCACTTCGAATCTGATCAGAACTTAGCTGAGTCAAAAAATATCCCCTTTTGGAAGATTTTTTAGTCCAACTCAGCTCATTGATCTGGTTTAGAGAGCAGCCCATGCGGTTGCATCAACACAAATGTTACAGTAACCCATTGCAACTTGGGGGCCGGAATGAATGACTGCGGTAGAGGAGGGAGAGAAATTGTACCAGAGAACTGTATAAAGAGCTTCCCAAATTACTGTCTCTTGCTAGAGAGTATTTGAAATATCTTCATGCAGGCACCAACTTCTGATTATACACTGCATCAAATGCTGTAGATGTTTTTCGGGCAATGTATATAAACAGAGTTTACTACAGAGGAATCCATTAGTTTTATTGTAGTGATGCCCACGATCAGCCAAAAAAAAAAAACCAGGAAGAAAGCCCCATACAATGGCAAGCAGAGGGTGGAATTACAAGACAGTAATTATCAAAACTTTCTTATTTTTGTGTAAATTGTCACTAGATCTTTGGACAAGTTTACATCTCATATTAAAACATCACTGCCACCAATGAAACCATCCCCTAACACCATGCTGGCGCTTGGGTTGCTGTAATCATGCAGGAAGAATGCCACTTACTGAATCACTGGATTTTCCTTGGCGGTTTCCCATCCAACACTACAGGGCTTGGCTGTGTTTAACTCTCAAGATCAGGCAGGATCTCAGCCAAAGTTGCATGGCCACATGTGTTCTTAACCCTCCGACCAGCTGCCATGTTAAAAAGACAAGTTGCAAATGCCCAGCTACATAGTTTTTTAGATTTAAGATGCTCTCTTCTAGCATTTTATTGTTGCATTTAGCCTCTGAAAAATTGTTTCTTGCCAGTTACCTATAATTAGCAGTCACCCTGTTTTCTCTATAGTCATTTATGGGAGAAGAATACCTTCAAAGTAGATTTTACTTCATGGAAAGAACCAAAAAATTTCAAAATATAGAGTTTCTTCTAGAATGATCCTCACTGAAGCGATGCCTATCCTGGGGGCTTGTGAGAAAGGACAAAAAAGAGATGTGCATTTTAGAAATCAGTGAAGCAAACGAATGATTGTCCTACAAGCTCTTGGACAACACTGCACAGAGCTACCATATGCTTCCTAGTGCTCCCCTAACTGCCAGCTGTCTCCACCTTACTCCTTCCAAATGGCAGAGTGGGCAGCCGAATTGCCAAAATTGATGTTTTGACCTGCAGTTATAGGCAGAGAAGAGGCTTGGGGTCCGTTTGATGAGAACAGAAGCTACATAAAAGTAGAGCAAGGACAAAAGAGGGTCACGTCGTCCCGCTGCTGTCACGGAAGTGTAACTCAGGAAAAATAACTGTATGGAGGCATTTCTGCTAAACTAGTGTGAGATCAAAACCAAGCCCAGATTCTGAGCAGTATTTTACATTCATTTTTCCTTGGCTTTGTAAAAGAGGCAAATGTTAAACAAAGTGCCAGGCAATAGAAAATCAGGTCCATCGCCCTTTGAATTCATGTCATGATCAGAATACAGATAAGCCTAAAACAAACGAGTTGTCGCCAAATGTGCAGGCTGGCGAATCTATATTACAACCACTGTACCATCATCTCCTTTCTCAGAATGGCGCACTTAGCTGTCCTCCGTCTCTCCTTGTTCTCTTTTTCACCATTTCTGTCCATGTCAATGGAGAACCGTCATGATAATAAGTCTTACTAGTTTGAGCTCCATGCCATGCTGTGCCTCATCTCTAAAAGTTGGTACTTCGCAGCAGCGAGTGGCACCCAATGTACAGAAATGGCAGGTCCTCACTACCAGCTGGACTTGGAACTTGTACTAAAGCAGACCTACTGACACACGAGGAGTGAGTGTGCTTGTGTGTGTGCTTCTAAACTTGGTGGGGATGTTAGATGAAAGCCCTTAGATAAAGAGGAGAAAATCCACCATTTCGTTACATTACAATGATTGCTCTCACACTGTGAAGGATAGAATCGTAGAATTGTCAGGGTTGGAAGGGACCTTAAAGATCATCTAGTTCCACCCCCCTGCCCTGGGCAGGGACACCTCCCACTAGATCAGGTTGCTCAGAGCCCCATCCAGCCTGGCCTTTAAAACTTCCAGGGATGGGGCTTCCACCACCTCTCTGGGCAACCTGTTCAGTGTCTCACCACCCTCGCGGTGAAGAACAACTTCCTAACATCCATTCTGAAACGACCCATCTCTAGTTTTAATCCATTCCCCCTAGTACTACCATTACCCGACACCCTAAAAAGTCCCCCACCTCCTTTCTTGTAGGCCCCCTTAAGATCCTGGTAGGCCACAAGAAGGTCTCCTCAGAGCCTTCTCTTCTCCAGACTGAACAACCCCAACTCTCTCAGTCTGTCCCTGTAGGAGAGGTGCTCCAGCCCTCAGAGCATCTTTGTGGCCCTTCTCTGGACACGTTCCAGCACGTCCATATCTTTCTTGGAGTAGGGGCTCCAGAACTGGATGCAGTACTCCAGGTGGGGTCTCATGAGAAGTATAGTGATAGAAAGATAGTACAGAAACCCCTGAGAAAATGAGTGTAAAATACCAGCATCGTTAACATTGCTTTAATGATTATTTTTTTCAATGCACTGTTATGATGGTGTATCTGGTATATATTTTTTACTATACCAGCTGGAATCCTAAAGCTTCCTTCTTATGAAACATTAAATTGGATAGGTTATGACTGCCTGATTTCAGTTACTCTCTAAGGTATGCATCTCAGGGGAGATTTTACAAATGAAAGCTTTTACTAATGAAACACATAATAGGCAGGTGTGAGGGGGAATGTAGGAATACATCCTTATCTCAGTTATAAACTGAAAACTTGGGAGAAATACTAATAACTGTTAAAAGCCTTTAATTTACCATGGCTCAAATAAATTGTGTGCTGTTTGGATGTGAACTTCAAGATCATAAAACCCCCGAAACTCTTATGAATTTGGACCCATGACAGCCTGGAGACACTGAACATGCCACAGGCCCTAGGAAAGGCGAAAGACAGTGCAATTACTTTGGCAGTCTTCATTGCCCCAGGATCTTCCTGAGGGTTTCATGACCCTCATGACACAACAAAGAGCGTCAGGAAGCACATGCTACACCCAGGACACCTACCAACTGGGCAACGCCAGGCAGCAAAAAAAATGCTTACCTAACTTTTAACTGCCCTTCATACAGAAGGAAGACCTGCAGAACCAGGCTCCTGAGGAGACAAGTTTTACGTGTCTGTACCATGTCCTTTAATACTTTTCGAATTTCAGGACAGCTAAGGTTCTCTAAGTTGGGTAAAAATCAGTATTTGGTTAGAAGAGAAAGACCCACCGAGTGAACCTATACACACTCTAAGGAAGCATTTATTGCACAAACTGATGGGATTAGATGTCAGAGAATCCTCAGATGATTGCTCCTTCCTAACATCCCAAAAGCATCAGTTCAAGCTTGTATCACCAAAGACATTTACCCCAAGACATAAGTTCATAGAGAAGTCCAGTCTTCAATAGCTCTAATTCCCATGGAATGGCTTGTTTCAACTCCCTTGTCTTGAGGCTGCCCAAAGGCAGTTCTATCTGGATGCAATAAACTTCAAGGGGCTATTCAGCAGTCATAGATCATGATGGCATCAGGTGAATGTCTTCAGCCCTGGAAGACAACCAGGAATGAAGTGTAAGATGGATTGCTGAACAGACTCTTCACCAGATCGGGATTTTCTCCACTCTAGGGTTTCTTTGCTTTGCCAAGTGGAAGTGACTTTGTGCTTGTGCATTTGCTCTTGTATCCTCCAGAATGCTCTGCATTTCCAAGAGCCACTTGGAAGAGAATGGTACAAAAGGCAAATCAAGCTCAGCTAACTAAGACGGTGCTCCCTGCGTGTGTACTGAACACAGGCAAGCGCATGCTCATTATTTAAAACACCCCCCTTCTCCCATCCATATGTTGTTGCTTTTCCCTAATGATGCTTCCTCTTTGCCAGTGTCGCCTCCTGAACAGGAGATGTACAACAGCTGGTGAAACAGTACAAAGTCGGGGGAGAGTAGCTATTAGAGGAGTTAACTGGTGAAGCCTGGACACCACTAGGAGACATTTTCCATGTCACTGTGCATTCAGCTTGGAATCTGTGTCATCACATGGTGCAGCAGTCTTGGCAAATCTGTTCCAAAGCTGAGTCTGCTGGCACTTTGCAGCTACCATCATCCCTGCTGTCGTTGCTCTTTGGCTGCCTTACTGCAAATGGTATTCTCTTGTCACCTCTGCTGCCACACAGACATGCAGAGCTAAGTTCTGTTCTAGCTCACCTATGTAGTCTGTCACTAGGCTGAACGATATTATACCGGACTCCCTTTTAGATGGTATTTGTCCATATTACACATCCTATAAAATCAGGGATATAATAAATTTCTGCTTTTATCCAGGAATAGAGCGAATAGGGGAGGAATCCCTGATTCTCTTAGGACATAACTATGATCAAGTCAGCTCAGTTCAGATGTTATTTTTTCAGTGAGGATCATTCATCAAATAAAGACTCCCTGAAGTTCAGGCTTTAAACCTGCATTCTTTAAAGGGACAGCAGACCTTACCAGGAACAGTAGTCTCTCTTGTGTGTAAAGCAGCATAGGAGCAGGCAATAAACTATGCTAAGATAATTTTGTGTCTGTTAGAGTTAGTTCCTTCTACATAAAACTGTACTAACTGTGGGTATGTAGTTATAAAAATGGAAAGGCATGAGGGCAGAGCATCTCCTGGCTCTTTTGTCAGATGTTGTGGGCATATCATGCTCCTTACTGTACTAGATAAACTTGCTTTTCCTACTGTGCTAATCCTTTTCTTCATTTCATCCCTTTCATGCATCCAATTAAACTGTTCATTATCTTACGAATTTTGAGGAGTCCTTCAAAGCAGTTAATCTCCTTCAATGCAAACCTCCTCCCGAAAGTAGGATATTATTTATCATGCCATTCTGCTGCTCTCATTTACTGTGGAGAGGACACACTTGTTGTTCTCTGACCCCTCTGGATTGCAAGCAGCAAATGTTAGAGGGATTTGCTCTATATCCACCCTATGGGAGTCCTTCTCATTTTGACAAACTCCCTGGGCTAACATGTACTTAAACACACCTTGAGGTTTTTTTGCTTGTGGGGTTTTTTTTCTTTGTTTGTTTGGTTTTTTTTTCCTGAATCTGCATGTAGCCAAAGCTTTGGAGAAGTCTCAAGGAGGATGAATTCCCGCTTTAGAAAGAAACTGGCTTCAATGTTCTAGGAGCTCGCAGTAATGGGCCACTTCGTACAGCCAAGCAAGCTGACTGGGGTCTAGAAGCTTTTTTGAAAAACAAGATTTAAGGGTTGGGTTCATTATCCACATGCCACATTATTGTGCTAGGACACAAAAACTGTAGGAATAACAACCCACACTGAGATAGCTTCAGAGAAGTAGAACTGCTGGGTTGCTAATTTTTTTCTTCCTTCTGTCAGCTCCTGCATAAAAGGGAAACAATAATATCTGTACAACCTCTGCTTCCGTTAGGAAATTCCCTGTTTCTGAAAGGTTTTATAAAACCTTTCATTAATGTGCAATTATGTATCCAATACATGCCTGTATTTAAAAAAAAAAATAAAAAAAAACAAAGAAAAAGGAAAAAAGAAAAAAAAGTTAATCATCTTTTGATGTAGAAAATGAAAGAATAAGCTTTAAATGTTCTTATTATTTGAGCAATTATAGTTTCAGGGTCCAGCTTTCTCTCCTCTGCTGTTCTCTACAATTGACAAAACCTTCAGGTTCATTTTTGCTGCCTTTGGCATCTTTTTATACCTCTTGTCTACACATTTTACTGCCCTCCTGCCCTTAGCTACTCTATTGCAAGAGAGAACTTGTGGCATTTAGGGATAATGCAATTTTTCAGAAACCTTGCCCACAGCAGAAGGACCAAAGGGACAAAGTCCATTCTTTCTACTTGTCCCAGATAAACCAGATACACAAGACATACATAAGCCTCACCAGACATTCATATAGACAAAAACTGTGCTGGTTTTGGCTAACAAAGTCCCCTCAAGCATTTTCTTCCCAAGCAATAAGAAGACTTCCCTGATACCAATATCAAGTAATTTTCATCTAGCGTGTTTGGACTAACCTAATCAACTTGATATGACTCTATGTTTTAAATGGTACAGGAGGACAACTAGAACAGTGCAGTACGACTTGGAGCAATTTTTACTCTAAACTTTACCAGACACTGTCTGGATTAGTTTATCTTTACGGCTGGTTCCTTACCTTCTGGCAAAGCAAGTATTTAAAAAATGAACATATGTTGCATAAAATGACAATGTATGTAAATTCATTATTTTACTCTGACATACATTTCTAGCATAGCCCTCCTTCTGCAGAGCGATCTCTATCGCTAGCAATTCTAATCATGTTCTGGGAAGTCTGTGTGGCCACATCTGTTAAAATACAGCTGCGTTTCACAAGTCATTCATTACCTTTAAATGCAGGTACTTATATGAAGTAAAGATGAACTTTCAAATAACTGATCTAATGAGGACAGGGAACACTGTAGTAATTCATGCTTTGGGAGTAGCTGTTAGGATTCACAAGCTCTTTCTGTGGATGATACTGGTTTATTGAATGTCTGATTCCTGGATTTGAGTTACATATATGCAATGCAGGTGCTATTTACTCATCTGCCTTGTAGATTTTTTTTTTTTTAAAGTAATGTCAAGGATATAAAAAGCATTGTAGTCAATCACTTGAAAAAATCACTTGATAATAATAATCTTACTTTTTGCTTACTGCTCCCCAAATAACCCTCCTGACTGGATTTTTGTTCTTAAAAACTGAAACTGGATGAGAGAAAACAGAATCAGTACTGCCTGAAATGTCAAATCTTAGGAGCACAGCTTGGAGAGCAGACAGATGGACCTAGCAAAAAGCAACCGCATATAAAAGTGCTATAATCCGTTGGAGCAGCATGTTAGTCGAGAACAATCAGATTCAAAATTGTTCCTCTGAAATTTTCTCGCTGGCAACCAAACATTGTGACTTTTGTCATCGTGCTACGAGGATGAATCAGATGGGTGACAAGAGCCAGGGACTGGAGAGAAAGCAGCAGATGTGAAGACAGAAAAGTGAAGCCAGCACAAAATGCCGCTATCGCTTACGAGGGGAGGTAGTGATTATGGCATTAATCAACATTCCATAATCAATGGTAAAAACTCCTGAGGAGTGCCAATATCTATTCATCTTTATTTATGCATATGCCAATCCTTCTTTATAATGTTGTCCCTGGGAGTAGTTTCTAGGTTATAAAGATTGTTGCCATGAAAAGAGATAATTGTAGTTCATGACCTGGAGGCCAAGGTAGTGCATAATAATGCTATTGTGCTCAGGGATGTACGGAGAGCTCTATAATGAGGGTGGAATGTAACCAAATACGGCATTCCAGCGTAAAGTCAACAATGCATTTTAAACAGAAAATTCTAGCTATGCTATTAGAAATATGCTTTTGCCAGGATGTAATTACACAGAAAACCAAATTATATCACAAAAGTGATAGCATTCCTGACATCAACAGCCAAAAAGGTACTTTACCCCGGGAGCTCACCAGACCCGTGAACAATGGAAAGTTCTGTTGGAAGGCTGTTAGCCTGGGACTGAATCCTACCTTCGAGTGCATAATGCTTAACTCTCTCCTTGCTTCTTAAGCAATGTTTTCTGTCTTGCTCACCCCATAATTACATACAAGATCTGCCACATTTGACACCGAGAACTATTTCCCTGTATAGCACTAAAATGTCCTAGTTATAAGCCTTAAAATAATCTAAGAGAGTGTCTGTCTTAGCAACCTTTGAGCCTGCTGTTCCCAGAAGGCTTTGGCTCAGCACACTGGACAAGGAGGCCTCAGGGATGCTTTGCTGGTTTTGACAAGAGCCGTATAAAAACCCTAAACCAATTCTGACTTCTCCTTTTTACTGGTTGCAAGTTCATTTTCTATTTTCAGCATACTTTTAGAATAATACTAGAGTGCCATTTTTATACTCAGACATACAGATAATAAGTTGGCGTCACATTAAAACTGGAGGCTGACGTGCTTTTTTTAAGAGTGGAGTGTTGAAAGTTTATGGGAAGTTTGACTTAAAACTAGAGTCTACACCATGCTCCCCAGGGGAAAAGACAAGACTCCTTTAAAGCTTGGAAATGATGCTCCATTTGCATTGCATGGTATGTGAATATACTGGATTAAGTCGCTTTATGTGATGTTATGTGACTGAACGTAACCAAGTATAACCATATGGTCCATAAAGTAACTTGTGAAATAGGCTTGCCTTGCCCTGGGAATAGATGTTGCTCATTTACCATTCCCAAAATATCCTATGTCTAAATCGCTTGCAAGAAGCACAAGGTAGCTGGGCTGTATTTTGAGGCTAGTGCAGCAGCCAGACAGAATCCTGACACAGTTCATCTATAAAATGTACCTGTAGGTCAAAGATACAGAACAAACTGTATCATGCTGGCTGCTGTCTTTAGTGTTTCCCAGTGAAGATCTGTTCAATATATAGGAATGCTAAATTACTGTTCCTGGTCATGTTAAACTGAATGCTATAAAGACTATCACATTATTCTGGTTAGTTCTCCAAGGAAAAGAATAATCTCAGAATCCAGTTCTCCTAAGCATCTACCTCAAGGATAAAATAATCTGTTTGAAGTGATCCCAACTCATTTCTCTGTAGCCGTAGTCCCTGCCTGCTAACTTTGACAGATAATTCTTTCACATTCTTTTGGAGTGTAGTTTCATCATGTAAAACTGCACTAACACTTCTCAGTTATTTCAAATGCCCACTATTTCTGATTTGTCTCTTACAATAATGATTTGTAAATCCTAGAAGCTTTCATGACAAACCCTGAAAGTCTTTATCAGCATTTCCGTGTTCATCATTTTTAGCAGCAGTTGGATGACAGGAAGTCACTGGATGTTGCTAACATGGACCATAATTACAAAGTTAAGACCCAGATCATAGTTACTTCAATATCCTGGATTAATCTGAATTTGGAGCCTGGGACTAGGCTATGATTAAAAGATACAAAAGTTTGAAATGAGGTCTTCTCCAGGACTAAAAGAGGCTTGGATCTAGAATTTTCATTTGAACCTTTTGCTAATATCTAAATTTTTTTTATTTCGAAGAATGAGTGGGCATAACTGAATACTAACAATATGCTCCTGTGAGAGCAGAATTGGAGCACACTTGGGAGTCAGCTGACTCTCTTTTCTTTGTTCTTCATTGTCAATAACACCCATGAAATTCATATTTTAAAATAAATAAAAGGACAGAGAAGAAAGAATAAGTAATTTAATCAGTGGATTAATCTAATAATCAGATGGCAATACTGGCAATAACCATTGTTGGTTTAGAGCATGATGAATAGTGCTGTTTTGATTAAAGCTGCATGGAAAAAATGCACACACTCTGGTTCTTAAATATCTTAATGAAAATAGCTTTACTATCAGATACATCCTTTACCAGTTGCCTTTGAATTAAGTTATATTAGCTAGAAACCAATGCCAGGTAAGTAAATCAAAAGCAGATACTTTTGACGAATGTCCAGAGGCAGTTCTATATATTACATGTTGTAACCCTATAATTAAGAAGTGTAGTCTAAATTCAAATACTGCATCAACTACCTGTTGACTTCATTATATCAGTACTTCTTTATTACCTATTAGATTTTGGGGAGGCATCCATAAAGATCTAAACCCCTGCTAAGAGTATAAATCTGGAGGTGATGGACTCTATTTCATTATGGAGATTTACACCTTTAACAAAAAAAAGAGAAAATTTGATATTAATAATAAAGATCTTTGCAAATTTACTAGGGATTTACATGACTATATCATCTTGTGCAAGTTACTCCATTCATAACCATTTTCATGTGCTTTTAAAAGACTGAACATTCATCTCTCCTATTTTCTTAAATAAGAGAGATTCTGGAAGTCATATAACATCTCTCCCTGTGGATGTGTGCTTGCATGTGAATGTGCACGTACGTGTAGGAAAGTTTCCCTGTACTTTGCACTCGGTGAAGTCCCACACCAATCTACATGCAACTCCGTTTTCTCCAGTCAGAGATTGTTCCCAAGTTTGTCAGTGGTTGAAGTATCAAGCCCTGCTCATGAATGTTGGATGAAAGAAGATAGAGATATTGGCTTCCCCGCGGCTCAAGGAACTAATTTTTGAGACTTATTTTACCTCCAGAAGGAGTAGAGTGCATGAACTATTTAGACTTAAATTATAGTGATGCGGACCAAATGTAATTATTTTACCAGATATTGAATTCCTATCCACATCTGGCACTAACATGCAATGCTGAAATTGGCAGGAAAAAGAGGAATTAGTTGTAAAGAAATGTAGGAATGGATATTCATTCTTAGAGGTATGCATCAAAGCACTGAGTCCTATGTCCTTTTCACAGTATTTTCCACTGTCTCTCAGTTTCTTCCTAAAATCTAATTTAAGCAGATGTCCAGAAAACAAAGCCACCAAAGTCATAAGCAATTAAAAAAACCTTTGATCTTGTTATTTCACAACTAAAAGTCCAATAGTAAGACACTAAGCATGGAAAAAAAATGGAAATAAAGTTTTTTTGACCTTTGTCCTTTGGACATGAGCTAGATCTTTTTTCTCCACTGTGACTGATAAGCATAGCTAAAAGAGAATGAAGACACGCCAAGCATGTTCAAGTTCTTTATTTTCAAGCTCACTGTTTCCTTCCTAGAAAGGGAGAAACTTACTAAGCTGCAACTAACAAAAATGGTGCCTCCTCCTGTCACACTTTACAGCAGACTGAGGATATGCAAATCGTGAGACTATGGATTTATTTTCCCTTATTTCATTAAATATGTATCTGTGAGGGAAACAGGCACGGCCAGGATTATTCCCATAGAACAATTTCATAAATTGCACATGGTCTGCACAGACTTTTAGGCACAAGCTAGACATTCATCACTCCCTCCTTAGATTTTTTCCTCGGGTTTTTCGTTTTATATTCCTCTCCCCTCTGGCTTGCAAAAAATCGAGCCATTTCCTCCATCAAATAATCATCTTCCTAAAATAAGAAAATAGGAGCTTCTGACAACTGTATATCATTATGGTATTCAAGCTACATAAAATAATCCCAACATCTGTTTCTCTGTCAATTTTCCAAACCCTAACCTACTAATAATATGCTAGACGGATGCTAAAACCAACTATCACGCTATCTGGGTCCTTCTGATTGAATAAACGCAATAGGATGTGTGGCAGCTTTTGTGACAACACGAAATGAGGATAAAAAAATAAAAGCAAGAAGAATCACAACAAAAAAAAGGAGCATATGCCATCAATAAGCAAACATTAAAAGTAAACTCCAGAAAAATAATTTTGAGACCAGTAGTTTATCAGAACAGATTAGAGACATTCTGTTTTTACAGTTACATCACTTACAGGAGGGTTTTGAAATGATGGCTGACCAATGAGGTAACAGCTTGGTATAATTTTCTTTTTCTGATTGTGTCTGATGCTTGGAAAGAGGTTCTCTTGATTGACCTCGGCATTTCACCCTGGATCCTTGCATCCTGGGACTGCTTTTTATCAGTGGGCAAGCATTTTAGTGTTAGGAAGTCTGCAATGAAGGCTGTTGTCATCTAGTCATGCAAGAACATTAAGAATGATCTATTGCATATAACTGTGACCTTGGTTGATGTTTAGGAAGCAATAATGGGATTTGATAAAATAATTTTCCCTAACTATGCTGGGGCCATAGATGAAACAATAGGGGAAAGAGGCTGTAATGACATCCATTTCTATGCCAGGCTTGAAAAAGACCTTTCTTCTGGTGTAAGTGATGTGACTGACAATGCGAAGTACCCTAGAATGGCAAACTGAATCAAACTGGAGAACTGCTACTTCAATATCCTGTATTCAACAGTAGTGAGCGGCTGAAAGAAGCGTATAAGAACAGAACAAGGAGACAGGTAGATAGTGATACCTTCTACCAGGTTCTGACAACCTGCACTGTATGAATTTCCAAAGTCAGATACGGTGTTCACATCTTTGTGGTGAACAGCCCTTGCTGGGGTTTGCTTCTCTCAATATGAATGATCAGCTTGTGAGCTGCCTTTTCCTCATGGTCTCCACACCAGTCTGGATGCTGCAACTTGGAAGAATTCATCTTATTTTCTACCCACCTTTTTTACACTATTTAATGTGAAAAGTGAAAGTCATCTGCAGCTGCCTCATACCTCTTCATCAACTATGCACCTAACTTCAAACTTTAAATTGCACATTCCCCTATAACCCTAATACATCCCTTTGTCTAGAACTGGCTTTCTGAATGAAGGCGCAGTGATTAAATCACAGTGATGGCATGCCTGCATGGACTCCTTTGCTATGCACTGGGCTATATGACAGGGTTTGTTATCTAAAGCCTCTCAGGATGTTAGTTGTCTGAAATAATCTTGCGAAAAACAGTTCAATTTTTGATAGAATTCAAAGCATCAAAATGTAACAGAGAATGGAAAAAAAAACCTCAATGAAGTGGCAAAGTTTTATGCTAGAACACTTTCTAATTACAATAACGCACTCCAGGCCTCAAATTATCAAATGATAATTTACACCTAGGTGATTTGACAGCACTCGGCCTTTGGCCTTCTGCCTAACAACACAATAGGCGTAAATCATTACCAAGTGATTCACACCCTGTCATGTCTTATTGCTTAATTAATTTGTCTAAAAGGCTTTCCATGAGAACTTATAGCAAATGCCTTTGTTGTACTTCTTTTAGTATGGGGGTCAGTACCTGCCCTCTCTGTCATTCTCAGCTCTCATTTCAGCCTCCTGTGTTTTAAAAGTGTTCAGCAAATTTTGGTTTTACTATGCAATAATTTAAATTTATGCTTGCATTTTACGCTTTCTTCTTTTAGGTAAATTAATCTGATGTTCTATGGCTGCTGTATCTGTGGACCCATGGATGGAGGTTAAACTCACACTGAGCTTAAGCTTGTAGAGAGCCTAGATCCATTGATCTTCTGGGTCACTGGAAAATTGCACTCAAGCAGTTATTTCTGTTAACTAGTAACTGTATGTTTACTCAAGCAGGAATATCAACTTCATATATAATCATAGAACAAGTAAATATTGTTACAGTAGACATTAAATATTTTGAATATAAATAACGTATGATGTACTCTTGCAATGATCCAATCCAAAGCCCCATCAGTGTTCTGAAGAATAATAAATCTGATGATACAGAAAAGGAGTTCAACAAATTGATGGAGAATATAACTACTGATAGCCATTAGACAGGACGACCCAGATGCAGCCTCAAGTCCTTAAACTACTTACTGCTGAAAACCAGAATGATTACACAGCGGGGAGGTCACTCTAGTGCTACTTTTACAGACTACTTTCAGAATTCACTTCTGACTCCTTTGGTAGGGAAGATGCTAGGTTAAATGCATCAAACATGCAGAAAGGCTTATGTTCTTATGACATTGATAACCAGAATTTCCCAAGGATTGTTTTCTGCTAGAAAAGACAACGAAATAGTCCATAAGCCTTTGCAAAGGCAATACTTATTCTAGGTGTTTACTCAGGACACACAAGACCCACCCAATCCCCTCAAAATGTTTCCCTTACCAAAATAATTTACTCATCATACAGACTGCCTCTCCTGGGAACAAAGGAAAAAAATGGTCCTTGCATCTGGAATAGTCACTGTTGGAAGATGCCCAGAGTCTGGAATGATAAGCATGGTACAAAACTGAAGGCAGGAGCCATGAACACATGACAATCAAAGCAAGGGAAAAGCTGGAGATCTGAATTACATCTTAGAGCCTCCTAAGGAAAAGCGCTTCTGTGGTGATTTTTCTTCTAATTTCTCCTTGTTCTAAATGTTGTTTTGTTTTGTTTTGTTTTTAATAAAATCATTGCTCTTGTAAATTAAAAAAAATAATAATAAATTGAATCACATAGTGAGTGAAATGGCGCTGGCTCAAAAGCTGAAGTCCTTTAACTATTCTTGCAACAACAGGCTCACTAGGACAGCCAGCAACCCACCAGTTTGCCTCCAGCACTTCTTATAGGATGCATAATGACAAGCAGACTTCATGCCCATACAAATGCTTGGTCTTTCTTGCTTTGACTGTCACCTAGAACTGAGCAAATAGTTAATGATAACTTGCTTGGTTTTATTTTACTTTACTAATTTCATTTTTTCCGTGATGAGATCATGCTTTCTCTCAAACTTAGTCTCATGGCTGAATAGTAACTGGTCTGGAAAGTGTCCTTGAATTATTGCAAGCCATGGAACAGTTGTTATTGGCCACATGTAGGTTTTTAATGTCTGCACAGGTGAGTGCAGAATCAAGTGTCTGTCCAAGTAGCATTGTTTTTCTTGGATACATCTACAATTCTTGTTAGAAATTATATTTTGGAAAATCATCAATTTAATGAAACTCCACTGCCAGGTTATTGCAGACCAGAGAATGGATGCAAGTTCGAGGAAAACAGAAATCAGCTAAATATCTGAACAGCCATAGAAATCTATGAAATTTTCACTTCTAACTTCATATGGGACACCCTCCCGGCCACATAGAGCAGGGTGAAACACCTGTCTCTAAGGAACTATATCAAGGTAAAGTATGTATACCATGGAGAACTCTTAAGAGCTTTGAGATAGTTACAACTTGCACGGTTTCACCCAGCAACTGAGAACTGAAACTGGTTTAATCTCAAAGCTACCCCAGGGCTGTTCCTTGATTATTAACACTATTAATACAAATAACAAAACAGTGCTAGGAATGCAAAAAATAGACACAAGACTACATTTAGCTCATTTAGCTTCCACGAATCTTATTTCTCCTTATTGAATTTTTCCCTTTGAGAATGAAAGTTCACTACCTGCCACCTATCTTATTTCAAAATAAACACCTGTAAACTACAGACAACTCTTCACTTCTTGGACAACTAGAGAAGGGAAAGGTAACCCAGAATCTGTGCAGCTGGGAATTTGATTGCAAGAAAATATAAGTTGTTTCCTTAAATAGAGTTTCCTAATTAAGCATATTTTCTGAGAATACCCCTTATCAAAGGTACTTTCTTTCTAATACTTAAAAAAGCAACCATTTCTTAACTCAAATTTCAGATGAACACATTCCAGCAAACACATTTACAGTTTTTCTTGCCTATGTTTATTTGCCCTGTCAATAACAAACAGAGATGTCACCTTTCTACTTATATGAGACTGAGTTTCCTGATAAGACCATGGTTTTATATGTATCTGTATAATGGTAAAATCGAGATGCTGGTCTCAGAATTTGGCGCTCTCTCTCTCTCTCACAAGTGTGTTAACTGCAATTATGTAGGGGTGACTAGGACGTACATATCTCCAATTGTCTTTCAGTAGCTCAGCACTTACTGTTGTCTTTGTAGCCATTTGCTCCCGGGCCTCATTAAGGGGTTTTTTGTGTGTCTTGTTTTGCACGATGGAAAGGATGCTGCGAAGTAATAGATAATTAAGCCAATTGTTCAGTAAGATGTTTTGAAGAGGCAGGGGATTATATCAACCCTGAGTGCTACTAAATCTGTTTTCTTTCAATACTGATGAAGAAACTCATAGAACTGACATAATTTTTCAAGCAGTTAAGAAACATATACCATGCAGGCTGTGCACAACGCAGATGGACAGTGCTAGAGGACAGTTCTTGTCTGGACCTAATCACAGTGATGCATGGATGAAAGCTATTAAAGTAATTTCAGGTTGTGAAGTGAATGTTTTTGATGTTTAGTTGTCCATCAAAAAAAAATATAAGGAGATAATAACTGTATTTTCTACTTATTTACTTTCATATAATCTCTGCAGTAGGATATTAATTTTATTTCCCTGCTGTTGTATTGCCCGCTTTGCATCACGAGTACAGACTGAGGCTATGAATACACTGCCACAGCGGTCCCTTTTCACACAGCCTCTTTCAGCAGAAGCTGCTCTAAAGAAGTCACAGCCTGACTCCTTCAGCCCATCCCTGCTGTCTTGCTGCTGCTACTGTCTGGTGATGTGGCTGCTCCTGGGAGACCTCCCTTACCCACATCAGTCCAAAAGTGGTGGATTCATCCGAAGGCAGCCAACCATCTGGCTCCTTTTGCCTCCAGCAGATAAGGAAGGTCACTCCATAAAGGAATTCCAAAACTGATCTTTGGAAAGGGAAGATCTAGTGAAGGAGTGATAATGAGTAATGAGGGGCAGCGCTAGGTGTCAGACTTTATTAGGCAATACAGCCGTTATCACAAAGAAAAGAACAAGCTCAGAACTTGAGCAGTCATGAAACCTAAATTTCCTAGGATAGGAAGAGCTTTTCCAGGCAAAGAATGGCTGTAAAATACATCAGTAGTATTTTGAAGGAATAGCAGGAAAAATCGCCTCTTGATTCTGACAATTTCTTGTTTACCACATTATCAAATATTTAGCTTGTTTGGGGACCTTGCATATAAAGTAGCCAGTTCAAGCAATGGTTTTAGCAATTGTCACCTAGTAGATTTGTATCATGTGCATATGGTTTCTACAGTGCAGGAGAACATGACTTGGAGACGGCGGATGACTCCTCTTTCTAAGAAGACAGGTGAACAGGTCACATATTTTACCACTGTTAAATATCTTTGCATTTAGCAGTGAACTTCATGAACACTAGCCAGCCCAAATGATCTGCAGTGCTCTAGTGAGGCATCCCAGGTTTCCAGGATCAGCTGTTTAGCCTGAAGGAGGGCCAGGCCATGCAAATACTTAATATTGCATAGAACATGCAGACAAGCCCAATAGTGATGATTTCAAAGGCGGTTGTACAGAGATCTAACTGTTCCTTTCATTCCTGTTATTTAAGAAAAAGGAAATTAATTCAGTGTCATTTCATCTCCTACAACTGTTGGAAAAGTACCCAGGAGTCTGGCTATCAAGTTAAAAAGAAACTTTATTTGGACCACCCAGAATCTGTCCTTGGTTATCCAGGGCAACAGAGCCTTAATGAAAGATTTTCTTTTTTCCTTTTTTTTTGTCTTAAACTTTAAAAGACACGGAGAGCCCTTTAAGCACTTACGCAGCTGCTCAGACACTAGCTTGCTCTGTCAGTCAGCTTGGCCCACATTCTCTGGCTTCCCTTATCTTAATGCTGAGCTTTTCCATAGTAACATTGAGTTCTCAAACCATGAGCCACTTTTAATCTTTTTATTTAAAAAAAGAATGGTCTGGGTGGTTGGCTTTTGAAGATGCGTATATCTCCTATTACTGTTTTACTTATTCTTAGCCTTAATAAATGCATTGAAAAGTATCATGAACTTCAGGAACTTTTTCTGAATTCTGAAACCCTGTTTCTTGCATGGAACAGCATCCTTTCTGCTCACTTCAGAATGATCTGAACATAAAGCAATAAATGCACTGTCTTTAAAACAGCAGCCAAGTGGCAGTTTTCTTTATTCTGTTCCTGAATTGTGATGATCTCTATTTGCAACTGTACTGGATCAACCATAAAAAGGGAATTAATACAAAGCCATCTAGAGTGAAAAGTGAAGATCAAAATCTGTTTAGGAAGACTCTCATTTTGATTTTTATTTGAGTATAAGGCTAAGTTTGCACTCATTAGATCAAATTTTCCTATTGTTGCACCCAGCAAGCGAACCAAAGGCAGTGTGACTATAGAACTGCAATTAAATTTCACAAGAGTGACATGGCACAGTCAAAAAGATTAGTTTGTAAATCCTCTGGGAAGACCATATGCAGGACAGTGAAAAAATACTCTTAACAATGTCAAAATGGAGTGCAACGTTTGAGTGGTAACAGGGCCCCCACAATTTTTTCAGTTTGAACAGGAATTCCAGATTAGAAGTGTCCTTTAAGATTCATCAAACCTTTGGGGCTCTTTTCCTACACCAGGACGCAGGATACTCCACAGTTTCCTAGGAAGACTTGCAAAAGAGAAGATTCATGCAGCATGACCCAAATGTGACACGAGAGCTCAGCCTGACCTCTGAATCCAGATCTCTATCACCAGCACTGCCCTAGCTCTGGCCTCTTTTGATTAGAAGATTTATCCTAAGGTTTATGATAAATATTTTTCCTACTCTTTCATTCTAATTTTTCTCACTGTAGTTAATACCATTGTAGAAATAGAAGCTGAAAAGAGTTCATTCGATGCGAACGCTTTACAAGCACCTCTCAATTGCGAGCGTACCAAATTTGCATGCCTGCCATCTGCACATAAAAACGCTGTCTTTGCTCCAGTAAAGCTGACTTGCTGAACTTACAGTCTCTAGATTTGTACATCTCTGCACCATCCCACGGTTATTTGTGTAAACAGGAACAATGCGAATAGCAGCAGCTGCACATGTCCATCTGAGGGCAGAAGGCACTCTTAATCTTTAATAATAATAGTGTCAATGTGTAACATTTAAATAAGCCTTTTCATCTTCAAAGTCCTCTGCAGGCACACGGATTCACCCAACATCTCTCTGTTGTAGATATTATTAGCATCATTTTATAGAAACAGTTAGGGGATAAAGGAAAACAATGCGATATGCCCAGGGCCAATTGTGGGATCGCTAGCAGAGAGATTATTATGAATTGGCATTACCTGGAAACTGAAACTTTGTTTAAAGACCATCAGAAAGAATAACAGACAATCATGCGTACAAAGAACCACAAAGACAGCTGATGCTGATTGTGTGAAAGAATTTACAGGGACATATCCCAACCATAAACCTCTCTAACAAGAGAAAAAGAGGGAATTTTTAACTAGTGAAAGCCATCCGGAATTCTCCTGTTGGTAGTTCAGGGTGTCACTCAGTGTATCGTGATGTAGATTAGATTGATTTGTTGCAGAAAGTGCAGCATACTGCAGTGCAAGTGAAATATCACCTGGGTTTTGCTCCACTGCACATTGATTTAAACCACATTGAATTAAACTGCAACAATCTAGAGGCTTCGGATCAAGCCACCCTCCTACAAATATATGATCAATCTATTTATTCTTAAGGGATGCCATTTTCACAGGAGCAAATTCCTGTGCAAAGTCTGAAATGCAAAAGAGCATCCAAACTGTATTGCAGTAGCTGAAATACGAATGCACTGCATCCTGGACTGCACCTCTCTCAGAAACGTGACATGTTTTTGATCTAAGCTATGGGGAATAATGTGGACAAAAAGCCTTTTCAAAAGCAGAGAATAAAAATGATCTTAGTTGAAATTTGAGTATAATAGCTGAAAAAAGCACCACCCTCATCTTTATTAGCCTGCTATTCAATCCACATGAAGTGAAGACATCGTAACACTGCTATTATCACCCCACTGGATGTGGAATGGTAATAAATGGAAAGAAATGCATTACATACTGAGAGACCAGGTCCTAAAATGCACTGAGCTGCCCATTCCAAGCTGGAGGTCTCTCCTTGGCTCTCCAGTGCTACTGCACAGTGCTCTTTATTTTAAAACTCTGGCATAGGTGTATCGGAAAATACTTTTAAAAGAAACTTGTAAAATATATTTACCCACTTTTTTTTTTTCTTTACATCTCCCCTTAACAGTACATCTGGCAACATAAAAGTATGGCAGCTGAACCCTACGTGAAAAATAAAAGTTATGCCTATTTTGTCTAGGATTTGTAAATTGTATGAGGTTAAAGATATTCTGCAGCAGAGGAGCACATTATCCTTCCAGAAGTGTATTTGCACTTATATTCTGATGTAAAAAAAATCTTTAACACATTCTTCTAATCTCCTAATGTAAATAAATACAAAGTAGGCACCTATTACTCCAGCAGTATAATACTGACAGGAAAAATGTGAGGGTTTTGGGTTTTTTTTTTCCCTAAAGAACTGCAGCTAATGCTAGAAATCTTACCATTCAGGGTGATGTTGATTTTTCTCTTGTTCTTTATTTATAGGAGACAGCTATAGGCATACCACTCACTCTCTAATATTCCTACAGAAATGGCAACCATCTGGGTGCTGGGGTGGGTGCACCGAGCCCTAGGGTGCCTTTAGCCAGTTCACTTGAAATCTCAAGTCTGTCCTGTCCTATCACCCAGCAGCAATGGAACATTTGTTCCCCGAAGGGCCGGCACGCTGCCAGCAGCAGGTGTTAGGCTGTCCTCTGGGATGAAGGCAGCAGGCATGAGCACTGATGTGTGCCTATGACAAGATGTTGCAAATCTGCTCTCATAGCGACGGTGACAGCATCTGGGACAGTGTTGTGAGTCACCATTCTGTAACCATTAAAAACCAGTTGCCATTCCTTTCATAATAATAAATTAAAATATCATTCCAAAGTGTGCTGGTTTCAGGAAGAAAATTAAAGAATGCACGTACGGATAAACACATGCGTGTGCACTCTCACACGCAGAGCTTTACAGCATGTATTATCGAACCGTGTTCAAGTGATTTTATCTTAAATTAGCCGGTATAGTTGGCTGATAGGATAGGTTTCTGGCTACTATTAAGACTGCATTTTTAGATTTTCTTAAAGGAAATACAATCAAGCGGAAAATGGTTAGGAGTCAGTAAAAAAGTTACAAACACTATTAGGAACATATATACTTTTGAATTAATAATTTTATAATTAATAGACAATTCTAACACAGTTGCTCCTATTAAGTCCCGATCCCTAAACCGTATAGGTCGTAAATTTTATTTACATAGACTGAAGTTGTGCTTCTTCTGCCTATATTCAAAGCGAAGCAGAGTACGTGGAATTTTACAAGAGGATTTACATAAAAATCTGCATGGAAACAATAATAGATTAGCAGTAGCTGGCTGTTTGCAAAATGTCTGTTTTGAAAATGCTTGCATAGATCTGTAGGCAGGTGCACAGATATTATTTCCATGACCTCTTCCCACGGAGATCATATTCTTCTACTTCAGTTTATACTGGGCTTGAATATGGATAAAGCACATTTTATAAATTCCCAAACAAGCCATATAGCAAATATCCAAATAATGCCGTCCCTTGATTTCTCTGGAGTCTTATTTCAGCCTGGCATGCCTATCTTCCTAGCGATCTAAATCTGAGACCTTCCATCTTATTGACCTTTGTTGAATATAACACATGGGATTGACGAACTCAATGACTGGGCCTCCCTTTGACGAGCGGTCTTTTGTCAGCAAGGCTACTGCTTTAATTTGGGCTGATCCTGACCCGGTTCAGATCAATGGCAGAACTGTTAATGATGTCAACAGAGTCAGGATTTCACCCTTGCCCTCAACACTTACAATGGTTACCATTATCATGATGGAGTTTTGTAAGCAGTGCTTATCAACATGAGGGGCTTCAGAAAGAGAACTCGTATGAGGGTTGACGCCTCAAGTCTCATTAAATCCAACACGCTTTATCCCAAGTAGCTTTTATCGTCTTTAGTGTTTCCCTTCCATTCATGCGCAGCCTCCACTTTGTTTAACAATCCAGGCTTTTTAGTCTACCAAATAAGTCATTTCCTCACCCACTTCCTTTTACAAGCCCCATTTATTCAGGTTTACCTAGTAATACCCCAGGCACTGCTGAACACCAAATAGCTCGGCCCTGCCATAATTCACCACATTTTAGTGAAAAAGAAGTTATTATTTCTTCAAAGACAGATGAGAAGTTGGTTTCCAATGGTTCATCTTCTGGAAATACATTTTACCCTTTGCCTTCTCTCTCTTTTATTTTCCTGTTTTTAAATCAAAATCTGTTCTATTTTTTTTTCCCTCTCACATATGAAATGTGCAAAATAGAACCAGGGTGGGTTTTTTTGACAGTTTTGAAGAAACCAAAATTATTTGTTAGTAGAACAGATTCAGCCAATAATTTGGTAAAATAATGCAGAAAATATTGTAAATGGCTAATCTTTTTTTTTTTTCCTGGTCTTTTCAAAACAAAAGTATCTGATTTCAGGAATGTTGATACTTTTTGGTTAAGAACACTTTAGCATTTTCCCTCGGAAAGAAGCATTTTTCATTTAAAATTTGTAAGAGTTTTAAACCTGTAAGAAGGCAGGAGTGTCTAGAAATTTTAAATTATATAAAAACAAAAGAATTCATTTAAATTTGAATAAGTTCAGGGATCCCTCAGAGCAAATGTTCTGAATTTTTATTTTGCTATGGAATTGAAAAATCCATTGATCACTCAGCTTTTTTTGCAAAGTATGGCAGACAGAAAACTGGAGATCCGACTATAGTGGCACGATCAAACAACACCCTGCACCCAAGGTATTCTCACCATACACTAAGCTAATCGGTTACCTATAATGCTATATTAAATCCAAGTCAGACATGTCGACACTGCTCGATAGTTATCAGAGTGTCTTCAGCATAAACACCTACTAAGACAGTCAGAAAAGGAACTTCCATATGAAAGGGAAGAGAGATAGAAAAACAGGCATAAATATTAAGTGCGGCTTTGAACCTCTAATGTTCTTTTAGGATTAGCTGATGGGCATGTGTTTAGCTACAAAACGACATCAAATCCAAAGGGTGCCAATTACCAGTCACCCCTTTGACCTCTGCTAAAGCTTGGTGACAGGCACCTCTGAGGTCCTTGTTCTTTTGATATTTTTAGCTGAAGACTGAAGTTTTCCTTCAGTGTCCCACATTGTTCACTCACCTGCTCTGTGTTTAAGATCAGATTTTCCAAGCCAGGCATGTGAATTTGTGCATGTACATCTGCACATACCAACAGTTGAAAATCCAGCCCATGGTTCAAATGAAGAAAACCCCACAATCCTATTTCAATGTGAATTCTACAAATACCCCAGAGAAATCTGAATGATTTATTGAAATGTTTGACAAAGAAACCACATACTGCATCGTTTTGATGCATTAGATGTGGGTCAGCTTTTTTTGAAGAAAAAAGCCTTTGCTGTAAATCATAAGCATGAAGAATTAAAACATGAAAACAAAAGCATATTATTTAAAGAACAGCCTGTTCCCTAAACTGTTACTGTGCTTGGTGCCAAACCACATTTTGTGATATATCATGTACAGCCTCCTCTTGCATGTTTTACTGTTATGCTTTATATGACTTGGAGTGAGAACACCCTGATAGTTCTATCTTAGACTTACCACTGCCACCAAAGACAGGTCCACTCGTAGATCTGGATCACAACATGACAACTTCCTCCAAGGATGATGACTCTAAAAGAGGTGGAAAAGTGTTTGTTTACTTGGCAGTGCTTATGAAAAGAAATCTGAGTTAACTAGAAATGTGAATTTATAGCGGATCTGTTACCCTTCATAAAACACTTGGTGGACGCAGAATGACGATGACCTTGCTTGCAAAACACAACACATACAAAGTAGGGCCATTTCATTCTCATACAGAAATAAAAGACAGTGACCTAAGCTTGAATGCCAGCATATCAACCATAATTACGGCTAGTATGCAAGTGAGTCTGTAGAGGTAAATGTGAAATAGTTTATTTCACACAAGGCTATGTTATATTTCATTTACAATGAACTAACAATGAGTGCACAGGCAATTACTGCAGAGCAGCTTATGTCCACCAACTTCACTCAAATATATGCTGGAATGTTTTGTTTATATGCCTCTATCCTCCATCGCTACATTTACACTAATTCATTTTCAAAATTCATCCTGATTATTTTCCAAGACATACCTTAGAGGACAAGCCTAACTTTCCACACTGTGGTAGAGAGAAGGGTTCAGCAGCCTTTTATAGATCTTGTTTCTAATCTTTCACTGAACAAACCCTAACTCAGAGACACTCACAGCTTAGAAAAAAAACAGGTCTGACAAGTTAGCAATGCAAAAAAAGGACTGTAGCTGTACTGAGGTGATGTAGACAACCAGAAGAAGGTATTTCAAGGGTAAATCTTTCTGTGCCTTTTAATAAAAAGGATTAAATGAAAGTGAAATGGAAAGTTAGGAATGCTTATTCATTCATCCCTATTGCTTAACAACTTTCCCTTTTGAGAAAGGCCTCATATGCTGCTTGAGCTCAACATACAGGAAAATATTTATGATCTAAGTAAAGGTGAAGCAAATAAAATAGCCTATTATTGAGATGGCTCCCAAACTGCTACTTCTGATTTCTTGGAAGTTTGCCAACTTGATCCTTTGGGATGAAGTTCTCCATGTTGCAGAAAGGTGTCTTAGGCTGAGTTGGGCAAGTCATTAGCCTTTGAAACGGAATGTATCAAACAGCATGATCTTGGGAGCTGCTGCTCTGGTTTGTTGCACACCATTTTGGGTCAGCATCGTGTTTGTCTCCTTGTTCCATTGTCAGTGTGAAAGGCAAACCTGCCTTATGCAAACGCAGAAGAGCCTGTCTCATGTAAAGCAACTGGGGCAAAGAGCCTCATGGAGTCCTCGCCTAGAGCTGCAGACTGGTGGGTGAAAGAATGAAACTGAGACTTGAGGTGCAGGATGGCTGAATAAAGAGATGAGAAGTGGAGCCAAGGACCAAAAAAGACTTGAGTTCTGGGAGAGAGAGGAGGCAGACTGAAGGAGAATCTGGGACCAAATACAAGAGGGAGCACAACTAAGTGGAAGGAAAGAAGGAAAGGGCTGGCTATGGAAAGTATGTAAGTGGAGCAAAATGCAATTGGAAGCATGTGTAAGCACTGCCACTGCTGTTAACTGCTCCATTAGCTCAGAGAGATCCATGCTATGGTACAAAAATTCCAAAACTCAGGACTGACCCACAGGGATATCAGTGTGACGCAAGATCTGTTTTCCAATTTATTTATGAGCCTTGTGGAAAGATGACAGGCATGAACTATACTGAAATTATGTATATTTCAATGCTAAGGACTCACAGGAAGAGAGATTACAGAATCAATGTTATTACTTCAGTGGAAATGGAACTCTCCCTGTTCATATGCATTATATCCTTAATAACATAATCATGTGCTAGTTTTTTCTACATGTCTCTTGACTTATTTGAATAGTTCTGAACTACTGTGGAATGAATCAGGGTTGTATAGCAAAATAGATTATTCCAGATCTCCACATATTAAGAAATTTGAGGTAATAAATGAGGTAGAGATTCCTGGAAATGATAGGAAAGTTAAATCCACTTAATATTGAGACCAGGATATTCTAAGTGCCATTACTAAAGTCATAAGGTAGTGATAGGCAAATCACATATTCAATGATTTATGGTCACTTATACATAACTCATTTTCAGGGGGCCAAAACTGATATTCAATGGTTGGATACACTGAAGTGCTGAACTAGCTGAAGATGAGGAAATAAGAGGGCCATGCTAGGAACATGTAAAGTTTAACTTGGATATTTCCATTAAAAATCTACAGTAAACTCAGGTATCAGTAAAAAAGCAGTATCTGCTATGAGTACGTTGAAAAGGCATTTTTTTTTCAGATACACTGAAAATAGAAAGTAGCCAGAATCTAAAATTCTCTTTTGTACATATTATTACCATGAATTCAGTGGATTTTAAGGAGCAAAATGATTGACTTCAATAACTGACTAATGTCACTCAGGTGATCCAATTGTTCCAGATTTTTACCTCGCTGCATTTTAAGAAAATTGTGATTATAAAAACTCATTTTCTGTAGTTAACTCTAAATTAGTGTATTAATATGAAGATGTAGTGGTATGTATTAAAAAATAATTATAATCTTACATTAGCATGCTTCTCTTTTTTCTTTCTGTACCTCATTTCCCTTCACATTCTGGTGGTATAACGAAAATAAGTTAAATCTGCTTTGTCGCATATATAAATGTTACTCTAAAAAGTGCTGTAAAAGAGCTAAAGAGGAAATTAATAACTCTGAGCAGTAAACAAGGCCTGGGACCACACATTGAACTGTGGGGAAAACCAGAAGTATGTCTGTACCGTATATCTTATATGGGGATAAAACCCCATTCAGTCAAGTAAATGTAGCATAATGCATACACAAAAGTTGTACAATCTTAATTTCAGCTTTCTAATGTTTCAATCTTTGAAGTCCCCAGTCCTTTTAACATTCCTTAAATGTCGTTTCACTGTAATTACCGTGTTTGCAATGAGAGATTTGTTTTCCCAAGTGGAGTTATTCACTATCAGACCAGAGTGGGAAGAGAGACCCTCTGGGAAGGAGAGAAGAGCTGCAGGATTTTAGCTCACCTGTTTAATTCTCTTGCACACATGGCAGATAATACTGAGGAAACTGGGAGATTTTTCCTCAG
>VXBO01014102.1:166733-266391 GCA_013400135.1 Rhinoptilus africanus
TCTTGAGTGGGTCTGACATGGGAAGTCGAAAGAAGTCATGGTAAAGCTTCCGCCTAGGCACAGTGGCAGCCATTTCTGAGCTGCGTGGCCGTTTGAGGCACGTACATCCACACCACCTTCCATTGCTGCAAGCTGTAGCATGAAGGTATATAAATGAATGCCACGCTACCACTTTCTGTGAAATTTCCGGCTGCATCCACTGTTTGCTGGTCAGGGCAAAGGCATACCTATCTCCCTACAGCTGTAAGCAAATGACTAACCGTTAGATCTCTCCGGAGGTGTGGTGGTAGCAATAAGCACAACCAGCCTTTAAGACCTGCAGCTTCAGTCCCACGAAAAGCGGGTTTAGGAGGTTGTTTTCATGCAGTGATCTCACATGCTGCCATATAAGATGCTACAGAAGTTATTCTTTCCTCATTGTTACTACACCTCAAAAATAGTCTTCTGTTTTGAGATCCTTCAGTGTTCTCAGATTTTCTGTATTTGTACAGTACTCGTGGTCCTAAAATCCTTATGTGTTTAGCTGGATGATACACAGATAGCCTGAGTTGTCAGTCACTCCATCTCTCCTACCCATCGCTTGAGAAGCTCACCTCACTTCTATATACTTCTTTATATAATATCCGCGAGTGATTCAGATGAAACACCTCAAGCACATTAAAGACTTCCATATGTAAAATGTCAGCTTCTGTGAGGATGCAGCCCATGATTGCACTGCACAGCTCATATGCATGCTGTAGTGACCATATTATTTTGGTTACAAAAGAAAGTTGCGCTTTCTCAGTCATGGTATGCCTCGTTATCATTTGCCGCTGCATGCCATGCTGAGGTTGACACTTAGAAATTGATGGGGGAAAGTGAATTGCTAACATCTGTTTTATCATTTTTTGATGAACGAAAAACCAAATAGAGACCTTATTTGTGCCTGGATCATTCAAAACAATGAAATTTACAGAGACTGATCATGTGTTGCATTTCTAGCAAACAGAGTTCTTTGTGCTCGCTGAATGATTTTAGAGATACTGTTTTAAAAAAAAAATAATTATCATATATGCTGCCATATAAACAACCTGTCATCCAGCCCAGCAGATTGCAGCCTTTGGACACGTGTGTTACTGGTCACTGCATTACACATCTTGGGGCATCTATCAGAAAAATGAAGATTACTTTTCTTTCCAATTTCTCATGTGCTAGAGCCATGTGAATAGTAAGTCTGTTTGGTTCCCAACTGCAAAAACAAATAAAAATTCCATCTTTAACACTTAGGAAACTGTCTATTTTTAGTTTGGTTTCCTATGGAAACAAGGCATCTGTGATCAGACTGTCTCTGTGCATGTATCTGTCCTTGTGTACCCCCTAATAATTTTTGAATCTAGTGGCCTTTTCCAACCAAGTGTGACAAAATGACAGAAGTTTCAAAGTAACGGAGTTCGAATACATTTCATGAAAATAAGCGGCCAGATAGTTGAACAAAAAAAAATTGATATTGCCCAGCTGAGGGAAGACTGCGGCAGGAACTTATTTCTTATGAGGCTCCAGAGAATCCACGGAGGTGAGAGATGCAGTAAATAACACCACTATTCAGAATAGCTTCAGTCCAAGGTCACATTTTTATGCACCTCAGATTCATAAGAAACCAGGTTTGTTTCATTCCACTGCTCACACAACTATTTGTTTAACACTTGCAGGGGGCCTCCTTCACTCCACAGTCAAAAAAGTAAGTCACTTCTCCCTTTTCCAGGCAACCAGCAAAGAATCTAGTCCCAGATGTTTTCAAATGTGACCTGTCATTTGGGTCAGAGGATCAGGATCATGTGATACTAGTCTATGAAATTAAAGCTCTCCAAATGGTGTAGACTTCTGCATCAGAAAGCTTCAGGGAATGCCTGGAAGCAAGATGTCTTTGGGAATTAACCAGCGAGCCCTGCAAGGAGAAGGAAATAATGTAGGACTCAGCTCTCCTTTTTAAGCTGGCACTTAAAATACGTGAGCATATTAAACAAATAAAATTTAAAGATGTGTTGATTTTGGCTATTGGGAGAATGATCAGGAGAAATGGAAACACTAGCAAGGCACGATACTGAATAGATCTTGGGATGGAAGGGTTACTAACTTAGATTATCTTGTTCCTTTTTAACTGAATCCATCTCTTGCTATGTCTTCAGTCTTCTCAGTATTATCCAGAGCTGGAAAAGAAGCAGCCAAAAGAGCAGTCTTTTGGGGTAAGGAAACTGGAACAGAACATAGAGCATTTAACAGTACATATGTAAAGCTTACCTAGATTGCAGATTAGAGATGTTCCAGTTCACTTTGTGCAGGCTAACTCTATAACTGGAATCACTGAGGCAGAAAGTAAAGACATTCCTGTCTCTCTCTCTGAGCTGGATCTGAATCTGTACAGCTATACCTCTGCAATTTTGCATCCAGATTAATAAGATCTATCGCCAAGGCAGAGCTGCTTCTGGATCTCTTTTGTGTGGATCTGTGTAGAGACTTACTGGCCCAAGCTGGTGCTTGCTTGGGGCTCTTTGCACTGGGCTCTGTTGTACAACGAAACACACACAAGACATGTGAGGAGCTGTGACTGTAGCTGGTGTGTTACTAGGGGAGCTAGCAAGGCTAGCAAACTGGGGAGAACTGCAGCTTCCACTTTCCCCGGAGACCACGTGTTTTTCAGACCCCGCTAAGGTCTGCAGGGAAATCTCAGCTGATTTGTAGCTTTTTTTCCACTTTCTAAGCTTATAAGAACTCAACACCCTGGGAGACAAATAAGCCTTTCAGTATGGAAACAGTTTTCCTAACAACAAAATATCCCAACCATAGAGACACTTCCCTACAGCTCTGACTTCTGCCTTGCCTCTCTCTTTGTGGTGGTCACAGGGCCTCGGATGGATGGAGATGATGGGGATATTTATCTTCACCATAGTGTGCTGAGAAGGAGGTCCTATGAGGTAAAGATTTTGGATTTTCCCCAGGTTAATATTACAGTTGCCATTTCTGTCATGTAGCAGTCTGCTGTTACCTTGTCCTGTTCTGCATAATGTGCTAGTAAAATCAGTTACACTGCTTATTTGCCATTGCATGGACATTGCAATTAGAGGTTTTCTAATTTCTGAGCTTTTACATGGTATAATAATGAAAATCTTTGAAAAATAAAAATAGGCAGACATATTTTTGAGACCATTTGCCTGATACTGAAAGGTAATATCTTTTAGTTATATAGGTTTTTTCTTTCCAATTTCCACAACAACACTTACCGTAATTCATAAAAAAAAAAAAAAGAGTTTAGAAAGCAGTGGATATAATTAATGTATTGATCTACTTTTCCATTATGTTGTTATCACAGGTGAAAAATGTGCTTTTGATGAAATTGTTGATTAAAGCTACAAAAATCCATTATATGTAGCTTACTTTTCTTTACCTAATGAAGCAGATGGATATAAAATGAAGGAATGCCATATTGACCTTTAGTGGAAATATATATGGCATATAACTTGATACCTGTAAGATAATTAATATTAATCTGACCTTTTTAGTTTCTGGGCTAGAGTTCCGTTACTAATAGCAGCTACATAACGTGCTGTAAGTTTTCACCGAACTGGTCACACACTGGCTAAGAGGAGGAAAATGCGGATTAGCCGGGGCTGTTCTCAGCATTCCCTAGATTCAGGACAGGGAGGAGGAGCAACCCCATCTTCCTGGGCAACCCTCTCACACACCTTGGTAGGTCAGGAATGTGCATAGTGCTTCTGTGGGCAATATGTTTTAAAGGAGAAACATTAGACTGCTGACCAGCAGGAGAAAGTGCAGAAACCGTTAAAACAGGGTATTGGATGGTTTCAACAGGGTAGTCCCAGTCCTGTGGTAGTCACTCCCCCTGAACAGGGATCGTTAGCCCACTTGGTTTGCCCAGCATCTAACATGATGATACAGCAATGCTATTTTACATTATAAGTTAGCGGGGGCTATGTAAGTATGTCATTACAGCTTGCCTAGCATGGAATTAAGCAAAAGTGGCTTTTGCTTTCAAACTTCAGATCAAGCCTAGGTCAAATTAATTTTAAGCACAGACAAGTCCTAAAAAAATGCAAGGAACTCTGTAACAGGCTTTAAGGAATGTTCTATCCATAGCCATTTTTTCTAACAGTTGAGTCAGCAATTGTCCTTTTCTAAGATTTAAAACAAATCCTGGAGGTTTGCTGCATTATTTAGCAGCAGTTGTCCTTCATATTGGCACAAAAATACAACTTGTGCCTCAGTTTCTCCTTGGTCATTTGTTTAATATTGGCATTTTCATCCCCAGTAGAAATAAGAACTTTTGTTTTTCAAGAAATCCAGAAGAATCCAAAGCAAAATTCCATTGTCTTTGGTTTGGGCCAAGTGCAGATCTTTACAGTAGAGCCAGAGCACCCAGCGCTGTCTCTGTGTTCACACCTCTTAAAGCTCATGAACTCTTAGTGGGCATTCGTATTGCTCATCTTCAGTTGAAGGTGCCTTTTGAGAGCAAGCTCACAAAGATGTGTGGAAAAATGTTTCATCCACATTGGACATTTCTAGCTGTTAGCTTAAGCAGTTTCGTTACTACATATCTCCACAGCAAAATACTCTTCAAATGTCAAAATAAAGAGGTGAAGATGCAGACAAACCCGTATCCTCTGCTTGTTCAGTGTCCAGCTTTCCCAGTCAACTGAGCACTGTCTTTGTACTCTGCTTTGTTTTCCCGTGGCATCACTCCCCTCCATGCTGTGAGTGCCGCAAGGCTGACCCCAGACACTTCTGTACGTACAGTATGCTGCATAATAACACAAGAAGGCTTCACATTTCGAAACCAAATGTATTCGTTATTAGGAGCACTGGTTAGTGCTAAGCTGTGACTGCAGCCGGCGCTCCAGCCATTCTCATTCAGACTGAATCCTTGGGTGCCTTCACTCGCACAACCCCTGCTCCTCCCTTCAAATTCTAGACAGGCTGTTATCAGCAGTTGTCTGCCTGCTATATAGACCAAATGGAAAGGCTCCCCTTTCTCGGGATCACCACCTATAACAAGTTTCTCAGCTTCAGATTTCTTCCCTGTTTCTTACTTGACTGTACTTCAGTGAATTACCCAACACTCCTTTCCAGGGTCTATGACTTCTCCCTTAAAGTCCTGTTAAATTCCTCCTTTTCTTCTGCTTCCCTCACTGTCTTATGGACACTTACACCACAGACTCTTTCCCAGTCCCAGTTTTTTGCTTATTATCACCTGCCTGTTTGATACTTTTCCTGGCTTTCAACCTATAACATTCCAGTCCCCTCAGGATCAAGAACATTGTCCTTCTCTCAGTTCTGGGTCTATTTATATATGTACACATATATATAAATTCCCCAAACTAGATTTTTATGCGAACTGTGTGCGTTCAATCCATAAATAAAATATTTTGAGAATATTTTTATATTTCTGTCTCTACACTCAGCAGCATAACCATCTCTTCTTTTTAAGATGCTTGCAACTCTTTTTCGGTCTAATATAAATAATGTAAATAATTCATGTATTTAGTAACAATAAATATTCATATTTCATTTGAACCAGACAGTGGTCGTCTAGATTAAATTAAACTGGATTCAACAGCTGGCAATCTCCCCATGCCAAATAAAGGATTTTAGTCATACTTCATTTAAAGTATATAACTTCCAGAAGTGGGAGGTGAGGAGGAAAGGAAATGGACTCTCGTACTCAAATATATTACACATCTGTCTATTGACTGTACTTTCTTCAGACTTTGCTACAAGCAAATGTATTTGTTTCTGGAACAGACTAAATGGATGCTGAAAGGAAGAATACAGTTTGCATACTTTATGAGCGTAGATAGCTATGTCAGAGTCTCTTACTGGTTTTGGAATTCAATTCTTAGTGAGTTGTATTTCTCTTGCCTGAGGAAGCTTGGTAATTTTGGGGGCCATTTGAAAAAAACCACAACAAACGAGTAAAACACGAGGAATGAAATAGAAGTCTCTTCCACAGAGTAACCAACACCTTTTCCTTATATTATTAAACTCTTAAGCCGCATTTTAATTTGTCCAAAATTTTCATCATTAATGAGAAACAGGAGCCTCATAAGCATGGAGCAGGAGTGAATTTTAACTGTGGGAGAGATTTAGGAATCCTGTCTTGAACATTTGGAGAAATAGTGGTTTCTTTCTTACCTGTTCCAATCACTCATGCAAATACGGGGCCAGAGTAGGAAGAAAAGTGCTCGTGTTTTCTTTCTGTGCTTCCCTGGTGTTCATCTACCTTCTTAAATCTGTAAAACAGGCTACTGGGCAGGAGGGCTCAGAGCTGTCGTACACTTTCTTGCTCAGGAAATTGGAGTGCACATGGCTAGAACGGTTCTGAGCACTCTATATAAACCAGAAGAATTCAGGAGTCAAAAGCAAACCTTGTTTCCTGACCAGATGAGGTGGAATCACCAGGCTTAAACAAACCTTAGGCAATGAGCTCTGCAGAACAGAATAGAGAGTTGTCCAAACAATTGTTCAAATGCTGCATATATCTTCATGAGGAAACAGATCTGTATTTTTAAGCCAGTCTGAGATAAACCACATTAAAATCCTGCTGAAGATAAAGCAAATATATTTTAACATGCATTATAAGGTTGAGGTTAACAATGAGCTTATTCCTAGGAGTTCCTTAGCTAACATGATATTGAATCTGTGTGTACTGCATTATGGTGCTGGTTCTTGGGTTAAAGATAAAGTGTGTGTCTTTCTGTTCAGATCAGGCAATTCTGGACTGAGCCTGTAAAATTCGAATGTAATTTCAAAGCTAGGAGGTTTAGGGACTCAAATTATTTTGTGAGTTTTCCCTGATTTCCAAAAGAGCTGGAGATGAATATAATGGGATGCTTAGGGTCAGCATGTTGGGGAATGAAGTGGGGAGGGCTTCAGGCCAGTGGATTCCGTGAGAGGCTTCCCCAGTTTCCTGGGAACAGCCTCCTAAGTCACAGAGACATTAATATATCCTTTGTGTGGTTATTTTTGCTTGCTTCTCTGTTCTTTCCAGCATTCAGCAGGATTTAGGGCAAGTAGGATGTGCCAGTAATGGGAGGCAAACACTGAGATGGCCAATGGAAATATTCTTCTTCTTATGTATGCTCACCATAAAACATTTGCAGGTGGGCCGTCTGGAATCACAGCCATGACTTTGCCTGGTGTTATTTCCTCGTTTGTTGTTTTCTCCATCTGCTCATTTATTTTCCTGGTTATGGTCGTCTTCTCTCTGTCTCCATTTCCCCCTGCTCATTTGTATAAGTAGAAATATCCTTCCCTCCGGCAACTGTGTAATATGCTTTCTCTTTTATGTATATATTTGGCTTGCAAATAGGTAGCTTAAAAAGCTGAGGCAAGACATAGAAGCCATCATCAAATTCCAGCAGATTCTTCGCATATTTAGCCTATATTCCTGCAGATTTTCTCATCTTTTCCAGAGAAATGTTTTTGGCCATGGCATATCACAATCTAAACACAGCGTAGTGAAGCTTTATTCAGGACAGGTTAGGTGGGAGATGAGACTGAAGCAGAGAACACAATGCACAGGCTCAGTTTCTACCTCACTTGTGCACACCAGGGACAGGGAACGACAGGGTTTGCTGAGCAGAAGAAGGTGCTTTGCAAAGCGTATGGCTTCTGCCTCGCTGCTGAAAGAAGAGACGTTGCATTTGTTTGTGCTTGGTGCCAGCTATGGGGTGCTTCTCCTCTGGTTATGCTTGTGATTTGCCAAGGAGAATTGCAAACAAACTGAAATCTAACCTACCATGCTTTCCTGGGTTGTGAAGATTGTGACCTCTTAGATGGTTTAAATCAGGAGTGAATTAATGGATCACAAAGGAGTACAGGGAGGGGGGCAGCCTCTTCTCTGTCAGATGGTGGCGAGGTCTACTGTACTCCCTGCTAAATCTGCCCTTTCACAAAGGCACGCGAATGTGATATTATAATGTGCTATTGTTATTTTCAGCTACCCATTCTGCCTGGAAGTGAAGTTTGATCTGCAGCACTGGTGGGCCACTGGAGGCTGGTGGATAAGGTGCACGCATGGCTCACTGGTGTAGTGGACTGAACTGTTTTCTCCCCTAAAACGTACGGGTTTTGACAATGATTTCAGGATTTCCCCCAGGAATGGATTCTCAACTTTTACACAGATCCGCTATCTGACCTCTGGCCAACTCGGTCATCTTTCTACGCTACTCATCTGTCCCATCTGTTTGGACTTTAAGCTCTTGAGAGCAGCCGTTGTCTCCTAAAGTGTATTTATTTTGTACAGTACCTAGCACCACGGGCCTCCTGCCTCAGTTGGAACCACTGGGTGTGACTGTAATGTAAATACTGAGTAATAATAATAGCATATGTGGGGGTGTAGAAACAGGGAGAGAGAGAAAAATATTTTCCCCATTCTTGTCTGCTTTTTGTTGTTGTTCTATTTCCTATTCACAGAAAGCATACAATACTGATTAATGAAAAATTTCTGGCTCCAGTTCAGTATCTGGCTTCAGTACATTTGCTATTTGATATCTGAGATATGTACAACATGTTCACAGTGAATTCTCCAACTGAAAACAGTAGAGTTCAAACCAAGTCAATTAATTCACAGAGTGAATGGATTCAAGCCCAGATTCTCGTGCCTTGTGGAGGCCTCTTTGAGTCTCCTGCCAAAAGATATCTGTTTATAAATGCAGTAAACGTAACTATTTGATACTTATAGCTCTTACAGCCTTATGTGATTTTTTCCTTGTTATGGCTGATCTCTGATAATTGAGTTACATTTTGCAGACATTTCAGGCATTCTCTGTCTCTCTGCGCTTTCTTCCCCCCCTGGCGCTACAGCTCAGCCAGTGCTTTGGACGGTTTCACATTTCCTTTCTCTTTGTTGCCTTGGATATTCTGCTGAAGTAAGGCATAACAAAACTGCATCCAAAATCCATATGTACTTCTATCCAGGCTCCGTCTTGAACCTGCTTTGTGGCTCTTGTCTGTGAGAAACCTTACCATTTCTGCGGAAGGAGAGGAGAGATAAAACCTTACAATGAAAATGACTGTTGTGTTCTGCATTGGTGATCCAAGAACATTGATAACAGATATTTATTGAGTAGTATCTCTCATCCCTAACATTCATCCATTTAATCAGCTGATATCTATAGTACAGTAGGCATTTTTGAAAAACATTCATCGCTTAGGTGGAGTACGGCAGGTAATGTTAGAAAACCAAATAGAAAAAACAACATATGGGGAACATTTATCCACGTGAAAAATTAAGTTAAAACAATGGGGGGTGGAAATTTGGGCAGGTCATATGGGCTAGCATTTCTTTTCTCATAGGAAAAATTCAGGATTTCTTTCTTTTATTCTTTAAATCTTGTTTTTGTTTATTTTTAATCTCCTTGTTGTGCCCTCTCCTTTCTTTCTCCCTCCAAGTGAAGGTGCCCCAGGGCTCTTTTAGTTGTGCTCCCCTCTCTTCCCTTCATACTCTTTGCCCATTTTTTAATCCAGTCATCCTGCATATTCTCCTGCCGTCTTTACACCCACTTTTCTCTGACCTTCTGCTTCTGAACTGTTTCAAATCGTCCATCTCAGACCATGGATGTGTCTTCCTGGCTGTTTTGCTATAACTGAAATGCTTTATAGACAGAAGTTAACTTCTACTATATCCTTGATATTTCTCTCGTCCTGTTTGTTCTTTATCACCCTTGGCTGCACCACTCTTCCCTTGGTGCTCAGGTCTCCAGCCTGGGATGATCAGGTTTGATTCATTCCAGTCTTTGGCCCAGAAAACAAGGAATTAATCCCTTTCCATCCCATGGACTTCTCATCCATTTGGTCCAAAGGAACCACACAAATAAAGATTACTTTTCTTGCCCATTCCTCTGACAAATTCTTGTAATTATCCTATTTTACCTCATCATCCCTACCATTTGCTTAATCCCTACTATTTTCCTTAATCTTTTGGATCCTTCCTTATCTTTGTCTCTGCTTTGTTCTTGTGTCTTTTGCTGCAGTACCCACCTACCCCTGCTCCACCACGGCACTTGGACAAGTTGCTCATGGACCAGTATCTCATTCAAACAGCTCTAGTTTTTATATTATTGCTCATCATGCATAATGCACCGAGTGCCACTGTCTCCTCTTGGTTCTCCAGTTTCACCTTCATAATAAAAACAAAATAAAATCAGTCAGTGAAGAGTCTTGGAGAGGCAGGAAAGATTAATAATATCCATATTTTAAAACTACATTAAAAATGCATACACTGTTACATTATTCCCACCCCCAACAAGTTCTGTATACCATTTCTATTCTGAAATATTTCTTTTATGACATTTTTACTCTACCTTGTATTTTTCTATGTATTTCTGCAGCACCCAGCACAATGGAGACCCATTCTGCCATATTATCATAAATGCTGCTGAGAAGCAGCTGTATCAGATGAGTGCTCCCTCACACTACGATGAAGCATTAGAATATTTTGTTTAGCCGCCTAAAGAGAGGTAACATGAAGCTGGTACAATATCAAATGAATATATATTGTCCTCAATATTTTTAGACTAGGAATTAAAAGACGGTTTGTAGCTGCCAAAAGTTCTGGAATGGCTTCACCAAAAGGATTGTGTTTCAAGAACAACTTAACGAATTAATGAAAGAGATCATAAAGCAGGATAACAGCAATCTTGAAACCGCTGTTTCTGATCATGAAGCTGGGGGTATTTAATTTGTTGATTTATTATCCACAAAAGCGTGGTGAAAAGAGATTTGATCAGTGAACACGAGTTGTCTTGTATTTGAGTGGTACTTAACTAATTCCCTGCTTTAGGGCTTCTACTTTCCTCTAAAGCAACAGAAACTGGCTAGGTATGAGATGTGGTACGTAGTAGACTAGACGTATCTAGACGTCTACTATCTGAAGATGTTTTCCTGTTTGTAATGGTGCATCTTAATTGTCTGGGTTGACTGGGGGGGTTTAGCTGCATATGCTCAGCTCACGGGATCCGGAGTCACTCCTGCTGCCTCCTGCTGCCACTCTACGGCAGAGAGCTTTCCATCCTTTCACAGCAAAGACCTGAAGCTGGCTCATGGTCTTTGGGAGGTGTTTTGTGTCACGTGAAATGGGTGACCTGCGGTCCGTTCTGGCTTCAGCATCTCTGCTGGGGTTATCCGCAGCTGCCGGGGCTCAGCAGCATTGCCTCATGCAGCCTTTCCCAGCAGCTCCCCTTGCCGTTCGCCAGCCATGTCCTGCCCGCATACGACGGCAGTCGGGATGCGCTTGGCAGATGCTGCTCAGCTAATGGGATCCCTGCAAAGGGTGCTATAACCTTCGGCAGGCAGTAGCACTGCTGTCAGCGCTAGCACGCTGAGCTGTTATTTGTGGTATACTTCGATAAGGAAAGATAACTGAGGAAATAAGTGTCAAAACTTAAATCATTTCACATTGTAAACTGTTGAACTGCTTTAATCTTACAATAGTTCTGCTTCTTTCAGTTTATTTAAGTTCAATCACAGCTAGAAAATCAGTTCCTCGGTATTTTTGCAACCACAAGTAAACCTTGCCAGCAGTAAGAAAGATGGGAAAAGGTGAAGGGTTGAAACAGTAAAGCCTAGAAAATAATGAAATGTCAGCATTACTGTGCTGGTAGCAGATCCCTAGCAAACCAGCAAAGAGCAAACCCGATCAAATTAAACAGCCAGGAATAGCAAATGTAAGAAAGCTATTTAGACCCTGGGACAGTACTCCATCACAAGAAACTGCAGGAATGTGCAGGAAGGCTTTTGTTAAAAATTCGGAGAAGTCAAGAGCAATTCTTTCTTCCATTTCTCTCCTTAGAGCATTTATTAAGGTTATCATTCTAAATCTCTCTCTCCTTGTCTTGAGGAATTCTCCTGAATTTTATCCTAAGATAAAACCTTATGTGTACTAATTTCAAAAAGGCATCTGACAGATTCTTTGCTAGACTTACCTTGCATATATATAGGCGGAATTTCATTCCAGCACTGTTCATGTGTAGTAGAAAGTGCTTGCACAGCAAGCTCCGATTTCTCTCCTCCTGCTTAGGAAAGCATCAGTATCACATGGTCAGGGCATCCCATCGTATACCATGGACACCGTCTAATTGGAAACATGTGAAACCAAATATCTGGTCATCAACCTCTAACTGAAATGGATTTTCAGAAAACTTTTCAACAATTCCAAATAAACGAAGTGTGTTGATAGACAAATTCTGAGCAGGAGGGAGAAAGTCTAGATTCATACATTTTAAGCTATGAATTAATCATAGCTTCAGAAACAGCTTCTGTCGTGCCACAGGTTTGATGTCTCCCTCCCCAAATTTTCCTCATACCTTCCGTTCCTTTCATCCTGATGATTAGAGCTTCCCTTGGGATGTCTGCTCCAAGACATGCATATCCAAACAACCACATTGACTCTAGTTTCTCACAGATCCTCTCTCTCTCCTCTTCAGCCTAGAGCTCTAAAATGCTACTGCTTTAAAATATCTCCATAAAACGTCTCTATCCAGCTGTCTCCTGGACAATTCACCGTCTTCCATGTCTTGCTTATGTCGCTCCAACACTTTACTCATCGCTTCATCGCAACACTTTACTCATCGTCCATCAAGTTACTAAAAAAATTCTGTCTCTCCTCGTTNTCTCCAAGACTTTACTCATCGCTTCCTTTGTCCATCAAGTTACTAAAAAAAATTCTGTCTCTCCTCGTTACGTATTAGTGGCTTCTGTCATGTTTATAGTCGGGTAATTTAAATTTTGCTCATCTTTGCACTACTCTCTTCAGTGTTTTTAGGTAGATGACGGTTCATAAAAGTACACAGTAATGTAAAAAAGTGAAATGAAACCATGAAATAAAGCTAAGAGTGAGGCTGAGACCTATTTGCAGATGTTCAATAAAGTCAAAAAGAAGCTGATTTGAGGGGATAAATTATTCATAGCTAATTATTTGCTCTTCTTTAATGCTAAATATCCTACATTTCAGCCTCCTGCAGGCAACTCAAGCAGTGATTCCTGAGTTTTTTAACAGCAACAACCACACAGAGTTTTTGAAGTGCTTTTGGTCCCTCCGGGTTGACAGGTGCTACATAAAAAGCAGACAGGATATTGTTATTAAGACTCTTGAGAGATTGAAGCATAAAGTCTTGTAGAATGAGCTGAGATTGTATCTTCAAAACACACATATTACAGCTTCGACATGCTCATAGGCTCCAGGCTGTTCTTTCGGCACAGGCTTGAGCAAAGAGCAGTGTGTTTGTTGCTCTGCCCTGGGGACTTGGTGACTCCAGCTCGGGGCTGAATTGTAGTTCATCATCTGTGTCTACGGTGCCGTGAGGAAAGAAGAGGAGAATGTGCCATTTGCCTGCACCACACCAAGAGTTCCTCGTTCTCCTGTGCACATGCTGACTGTGATGTTTGCCCAAAGAGCAGTGGGGGGACTCAGGTTTCTGGTCTTTCTCCTTTGTTTCCACCCACTGCAGAGTAGGTAAGGATTGGGCACAAAGCTGCATTTTCTCGTATAAAATGCAAGATGCAGCTTGCCTGGTTAGAGCTGCAAGATTTTTCTCTAAAATCATAGTTCAAATCTCAAACTGACCATGCCTTGTCCTTTTGGCTCTGGATACTCTGCACTCTGGCCTGTTTTATTCAAGGAAGTTGCTACCTCCTTGTTATTCTGTAATTCAGATTATTCCAAGCCTGACACATCCATTGCTAAACTAAGCCATACATATGCAATGCACAAAAATCCATGATAGTTGTAAATCCAATGTAAAGATTATAGTGGAAAAAGACTTGCTTTCCTTTCTTTCCTTTTCTTTTTTTCTTCTCCTCCTTCCACTCCTCTCCCCCCCCAAACTGGAGATGGTTGTTATTTAAATGAACTCAGACAGCCCAAGTCAGTCCTTTGACAACCTAAGCCCCTCGGTAGTCGGTTCGGACTGGCACACAGCCACTTACTTCTGCACTTGCCCATAATGAAATCCATTCAAACATATCAGCTCCCTGAGAATGATGTGCCTCAATCTAAGATTACCATGAAGGAACCTACAAAACAGGCAGCTACAAAGCGAGGACTATTTATATGCATCATTTTATTTGCATTGTAAAAGGCTTTTTCCTGCACACAATGAGATCCAAGTTGTCTGAGATGTTTCAGGCTCGCTACTAGAGTGCAGTGTATATTTTGTGCATGTATTTATATGTAGATGGATATGTATATACTGTTAGAAAGATATTAGCTCAGCAACTTCAGAGTCGTATCAGGCTATGAGAGGAAGTCAGGGTGCTTATACAGACACTGAGTAGTATGTTAAAGGGCTTGTTTTTTGGAAATAAAAGCTTAATTTCATTATCATAATGATGATAACATACAGCTTTGAATGGTATTAGTTCCTGTTTACATTACTCATGGTGTTGGTCTAAGCTGCATTTGCCATCTAGACATAATTACTATTTTATTATTATTTTTTTCACAGTTAAGTGGAGCATTTTAGCACAGCTGAATTGCTGCAAGCCTTGGTGGAACAAATCTATTAGTGGTATGGCTTGAAACAATACACAAAAGAGCCCTGTGTGTGGTCTGCTCTACATGCTTTTCACTTCCTTATGTTAAACAATAAATCTCTGAGTCAGCTAGAACTCAGACTAACATCCAACGAGAGCCGCATTTTATCTTTTATTCATTGGCAGGAACATAGCTGTAGGAGGTATTCAAATCACACTTTTATTTAAACAAACACAGCTGGATCACAGCCTCTTAATATAGCAATTCTCTAATGAAAAATAACAACATAGTATTTATCTCTTTTCTTTTGTGCAGCTCTCAATTTGCTAAAATTAGGCAGACTTCAATCCCATACAAAATTGGCATGTTTTCATGACCAGAGCTCATAGCAACTAACTGCAAAATTATAATGGGAATGTAATTATAGTAGGGCATGTGAAATACACATCCTTTTGCTGCTGTAAGCTATATGGGGTTATACAATTATGCTGTAATAACATCATTTATCTTAAAGAAGTCAGACAGCTGATTTCATTTATTTAACTTGAGTTCTCCAGTTATGTGCTGTGTCAGGTTAACATTAATGTATGGCACAAAGTAATATGGCGCAAGGAGCGAGGGCTTCCCCAAGACGCATTCTTCCCTTGTTTGCACGAGTTCGTTTTCTTCTCTATCCCTGTGAGTACTTGGAGACAAACAACCTGAGTTTCTAGCTCTTTGGGAGCCTTGTAAAACATGTATTTCTATCTTTGCGGCTGCCCTGCTTGTTTCTTTCTGTGGTTGTGATTTGGGGCCAACAATTTTCAATTAACTGCAGAAGGATGTCACTAAATAAAAGTTGAGTTACCTGGCCACATGCTGCAAGAGAGTTTGAAAATAATCGCTCTGCCTTTTAAGTGGTGTAATAATTAATATTGGGCAAATTCCTGCACTCATCCTAGGTGAAACAATGGCATTGAAATCAACAGGACTTTTGTCAGTCAGTTCTTTTATCTCCTCAGGATTAAGCAGGGTACCCAGAGCACCATATTTCTATAAGAGATGCAGTATTTAATGAGCATTTTAAAGATTATTCAAGCCCATTATAATACACTGGGAGTAGTGGCTTGGAAAGAGTTGCTTTGCAGAAATGGGACAGAGACATATGACTAGATAGGTGCTAACAAATAGTCAGGAAGGAGTGCAAGGTGCTGCATTCCCGGTCAGATATCCTGGGAAGTTGTGTGACAGAAAGAATGTATGGGGCAGGGAGACTATCATCTGAGAAAAACCTCTTCTTTAGGAGAGGGACTTTGATCAGATATCAGGTATCGTTGCTAGCTATTTGTGCTTTAATGTAATAAATAACAATAGTAATTGTTATTGCTGTTCAATGGGACAGTGCAGGCACAAGCCATAAAGAAGTTCACATCTCTGGAAGTATTTTACCAAGCACTGGGATGTATATTCCTTCCAGGTCCTGTTCTGGAGCTTGGGATCACACCACCATCCTAACACTATATTTCCCTTTGCTCCTTCCTAATCAAGTATTTTCAATAGACAGACACACAGTGAAAACTTAATTTCAGTCTGAACTCTACATGTTCTTAGTGTATTAAATATGCCTCTTGTGGCCTGACAAAATATGCTATTATTGATGAAGCTCACAAGTTTGGCTTTCTTTGGCAGCCATCAGTTCACTGTTCAGGTGTAACTCCTGATGTGGACTGGGCTAAAGAAGCTCTTATTCATTTCAGAAGGCTGGTGCTTAGCACACTTTCTATAATGGATTTGGAAAAGAGTTCAGCCTGTTTAAAACAGCAGCCATATGGTTTTCAGTACTGGAGGGCTGGCCAGAATGTAAGTGGATATGACACATATTGTCAATAAAAAGGCATTTTACCACTAAACACACATCTGTAATTTTAAGGATAGTTTTGGGGCCAGGTCCACATTTGTTCAAATGTATGGCGCACGGATATCTCACATGGGGCTGAATTTTGACTTTGTTATTTTGGATTACAAGCTCCATTTCCCAGTAAAAATATCAACTTTTCTTTGATCAAAATGATATCAAATATCTTGATTTTCTGAAGAAGATAATTTGTATTTGTACCTAACTTACTGTATTTCCTATTTTTTTTTTTTTTAGGCTTTCTTCTTCTGCCACTGTAGATATATCTATGATACAATATCTGAACTATGCTAGCCTCCAGAAGGTATTGGTCAATCTTCATTAAGTCCTACAAGTGAGGACTGGAATGCAAAAAAAAAATCCCCCAAATTACTGGTTTGTAATAACTGCAGCCCCAGAAAACAGAATTTTACTAACAGGGACCTTTGCTTTTTATTTTTTGCTATGAAATGCACAGTGTACTCAAAATGCAGGCGACATTTCTACAGTCTAACTTCCCTTAAATAAGTGTGGCTTTGTAATATGCACTTTTCTTCTCTGGTTTGGAAACAGTTTGTTGGAGCTGAGGTTATTCATCATGGTGTTACCGGGAACCAAAAATTTCTCTGTAAATGGTTCTTTAAGAAAGGTTTGTTTCCAAAGGTACAGTTGCAGCTGGCCATTATAAACCCATTGAACACATCTTTGAAACGTGGAGGCTAAAGAAAAAATATGGTGAAGAGTTACTTAGAAAAATATAGCGAAGAATTCTTGAAACCTCTTCTGAGGTAAGACAGAATTTGATCATACAGCAGGGTATAAATTACAATACCGGGCCTCAAGATTGTATCAAATAGAAAGCTTAGAAAGACCCTGAAATATGAGGGGACCTCAGGAAATTTCACAGATACCAGTGCAGACTCTCAAACAGTGAGCTCTCATCTCACATTATAAAAGAAGCCATAGAGAAAGGTGAAATGTTTTGCCTTTATGGCAGAGGGAAGTTCTTGAAGGGAGAGAGGACTTTCCTCTTCAGTCAATGTGCGATTGCACTTTCCAAACAAAATGGGCCTCTATTGGTTTTAGTGTTTCTTTTTCTTTTTTTCCCCATCTATAGTTGTCATGTCTGTCTAAGATGGTATCTGCCGTTTATTGGTATCTTTCTGGTGTCACATGTCACTGACATTTAGCTATCCCAGTTTTCACTATTACAAATCATGGAAAATTCAACCAGGAGCCACTTGAGTGAAGCGAAACCTTGAGAACAAACTGAGCTGATGAACACAGCCTACGTTCCTGGAGAGGTTTGGGAAGGTGTGGAATAGAAGAGTAGTCATTGAGCAAATACTCCCCGAACCGCATTTGGCAGGCACTACTACTCTTCCAGGGACTGTCCACCCCCAACTTAAAGTGAAAAACAAATAAATTAACCTTGGCGTTGTCCTTGAGGAAAGAAGCTCAGTCAAAATGATTTCTTTCTATGGATGCCTTGCAGATCATTGTAATGACAAGTAACTTGTCTGGGCACTGTGACAATTTGTGGATTTTGTCTATGGATGTGAAGTTTCACTGAACACAGCACTCATGAATGCAGATAAATTCCTTTTGGATCTAATTCCATTATGGTCCACTCCACTATTAGAGATGGGTGTCAAACGTTAAGGCTAAAGCACTCAGCTGCTCCAGATGTTTATTCAAAAGCTGAGGTGGAGCAGTCTCAGGAGAACGAGCTCTCTCACAAGATGTTTGATGCTTCCAGTTTCTGATTTTACAAAATTCCCCCAAATGAAGTGTGGTTATAGAGCTATAAAGCCAGCGTGACTGCGTACGGTGGCAGTACGTTAGCGGTTCTTTAATTATTCTGCATAAGGCATCAAATCAAGCAGGACCTTGAACATAAATGTAAACAAAATAAACAGGGAACCAGTGGTGGCTTCTAAGCACTGACTTTCTGTGCAGCTGCTACATTTTCAGGGATCACCAGGAATGGCAGCACTGGAGCCTGCTGGTGTCCTATAAGATGCAAAGCTCTGAGTGTCCCTAGGAGAGAGGCAATTTTGTATGTGCGTTTGAGAGAGATGATGTGCGCAGAGCTTGCACTAAATGCAGACTGGAAAAAGCACAACCTTGTCCATTTAGAAGCCTGTCCAAATGTGCATCCCATGTATCCTTTCTTGTAGGGAACCCTAGCCTGTCCATTCAGTTTTATGGTGGAATTTGGAAAGGGTGTCTCGCATGTTTTCATTAATGACATGGTTCAGGAAGACCTTTTGTTTGCTGTTATGGATGAACATAGAGTTCATCTGCCAGTACCTCGTCAGCAAACACAGCCTCGCTCTGTCTGCGTTCCAGTTTGTCCAAATTCCATGTGGCTGTGTCAACACAGCACCAAGCCCAAGTTAATATATTTAGTCACTGGCAGAGCTTTCCCATTCAGACTTGGCATGATGTTAACCACAAGGCTTTGACCACCTTGGAAAGTGGACAGATGAGCTCGTGTCTTTTCACACAGTGTGTGATATAAGTCTCTGGAACCATAGGAGCACGGGGCCACTTCCACTTTGAACACCCTTTTCGTATACTTGCTTATTTTCAGTTGTCTCCCCTCCTCCTTCCTTTCAGCAGCATCAGCACAAGGCTAATTTTGATATAAAGCCTGGGGCAACTTGTCAAAAAGTTTAAAATCAAATTTTTGATGTATTATATCATCATGCAGAAGACATCAAATACATTTTATCAGATGCTTTTTCTGAATTGTTAAACTATTAGCTGTGGTTTCCCTCCAAAACTGTGTGGAATGGATTACCTGTGTTAATGACTCACAGGAGCACCCTCAACAACGTGGCACTTTTGTTTGTGGCTTATACTTCTATCAAGTAGTGGTACCTAAGGCAGACAATATTATAACAGTAGGCAAAATTTTGAACACGGAGTGCTAAGCAAATATCGCTTTAGGAGCAGCCACAGAGCTGGTTCAAGGTGTAGATTAATTCACATGGTTGCAGAATGCCTGAGCTGGTTGCTTCTGAGAAGAGTTAGAAGGTTTTTTCTAGCCTCCATCTATATAATTTCTGCTCCACCTTTCACTGCCAAAAGCAGCAGTTGGAGTACCTTGTCCTGTTCCCATCCCTTTTCCCAGCCGGCTTTGTCCCTAACCCCACATTAGGGAGAGGAATGGAGAAGAAACGATCTGAGTTCTGGGAAGAGGTGGGTATGTGGGTTGTGTACCCCTGGTTAGTTGCAGCTACACTAGAAACAAGAAAACTGAGTAAATACTTGTCCTGGTTTGGGGGGGAGCAGGGCCAACTCCCTCTTCAGTGAGAGAGGGTCTTGCTCTTACTCATTGCTGTGGCAACGAGGGGCAGCTGAGGTGGCTGCTTACCCCATGGAGGGGTCACACCTGTGGGGAGGGGGGTCAAGTGGCCCAAATGGACCAACTGGGTGTTACAGCTGCCATGTGAGGTATAAAAGCTGGGGAGGAAAGGGGTTTGGTTGGCTCTTTGGCTTCAGCTTTTTGTGTGATGGCTGTTCTTTGATGACTGGTTTCTGAGGAGGACCCTGACATCTCATCTGCTTTTTGATCCCGGTCAGTGTGTTTCAGTTCCCATTTGTCACTGAGTCCAGTCTGGAACTTCCCCAGTGCCTGCTAGTGATATCTTCCTAGGAACTTGATGTGGTTTTGTAAATTTTTATATATACTGTATCTATTTCATTATTTTCCTTTTATTATTAATATTTAATTAAAGTAGTTTAGTTTTTTTCTAAGCTCATAAATCTCTTTATCTCTTCTTCCTCTCTTTGGAGCAAGAGGTGGGGGGAGGGCATCTGTTATCTTGTCATTGGTCAACCTATCACAAACCATGACAGTAATGATATAAAAAATACTTTTCTATGCTTTTGCTTTAAAGTATTTAAATCTCAATTCTGGATATTTCTCCCTGTGACCTTATTCACCTTTCACAAATAGCAAAATTCCATAAAGTCCCATGTGGGGCAGAGAGCTTTTTATTTTACTATACCTTCTTGAATTGGTTGTTTCTGTGGGTTGTTAGCCTGGGAGTGTGTGCAAAGCAAGGAGAGAAAAAGATGGCAAAGCAAGGCATGGGTCAGCCAGAGGAGCAGCACACATACTACAGAGTTCTCTCCTCCACGACCAGCTTGCAGGAGGCTTTGTCTGCAAACACATGTTGAGTCCTGCTTTAGAGATCCAAACAGGCCGGAGTTCTGTGGACGTCCCTTTGAGAGAAAAATATAAAGAAAGAGTGGGGAAGGGAGCTGCTACTTTCCTTCCTTCCTCTTTATCCTAGGCCTCATTTGGCAAAATAAAAATCAAAGAAAGAGAACGTTGGAGATAAAATACTGGTTATGTTTTCCAAGCATTTAATCCATTAAATCTTTAAATTTTACCTTGGACAACAGAAAATGTTCAGAATGCTTCCTTTTCACCCAACCACTTCACTGCCTCATTTACTAACAGTAAATCAGATTAAGAATATATTGTTTCTACTTCCCAGTTAGATGTGCTGAACCACACAGCTATGGAAAAGGAGCTCAAGGATCAATCCCAGAAGGCACTTCATTAACAAAAATGACATATAACCCCCACACACACTTGGCAGCAACCTGAAAAGGGTTAATGAAGGACCTATTTGCCTCCTCCATCTGTGAAAAAGTGCCAATCAAAAAACAGCTGCTATAAAAGGCTGCAGCCCAGCAGGAATAGGAGTAGTAGGTGGAGAGGTGTTGGAGAAGCAAGCTGTAGGAGGGTAGCCTGCCAAGGAGGGCTGATGGCATTGGGAGGGGTAGGAAGGCTTGGTGGTCTTTTGCTTGTTCAATATTGGCTTCGAAACCGGAGGAGAAGGTGGGTGTGGGGTCCCTGGTTTCCAGTGGGAAGGGAGCTGAACTTTCAGGTTTAGGAGCCATGTATATTTGGTCCCAGTGCTGGATGTGAGATCTTCCAGGTTTTGGGGAGTGATTCTGGTGTTGACTGCTATCATGGTGGGCTGGGGAAAGTTGAATGGGCTTGAAAGAGCTTTCCTAAATATCTTCCCGTTCTAGGTGAGAAGAAAACAAACCTAAGGGTGCTGAATACTGTGGGGTCCCCCCACCCCAAAAGACAAGTTTCATTAAAAAAATAATCTAAGAGGATACTCGTATCACTCTATCCTTTTGTTACTCTTAATTGCTTCTCCGTAATCCAGTTCTCACTACTATATTTTGTGTATGTTCATGCTGTTCCTTGCTGTGACTGTGCTGCAAATGAGTTATTTTAGGAAAAAGAGGTGTTCACTGGCTTAGGTTTCAAGCTCAGTAACTTTCCCTTTCTCTCCACCCCCAGATGTGCCAGAGAGACAAAATATAAACAAGGAGCTAGAACTTGCTGAAGAGGAGGCAGGAGTGTGACATACCTACACTCTTATGCTTCCTGTAAGGCTTCTTTCCTGGATGAGATTCCTTAGTTACTTCAGCCTTTGCAATCTGTCTGGGAGGGACTGTGCCCCTGCGGGTATTGTAAGTACAGGTATAATCCTGGGATCTCATTAAATTTAAAAAGCAGGTCTAGGGGAAAAAAGGTCATTTAAATTAATATTAGCACAAAAGTGTGCATTGGAGCTGGGAATGGAAAGGCTTAAGGGAGTTGGAAAATGCCTTTAGCAAAATAAGATGTGATAGAAACGATGTGTCAGCTATCAAAGACATTGACTAGGAGCTGAAAATGACAGTAGGAATACATTAATAAAACTTGAAAACAACAGCTTAAGGTGTTTGGTAGCTTGTTTCCTTCATATCTGTTGAAGAGATGGAAATATGATATGAGAGAATGGGGAGTATTCCCCACACTAGCTCATGTCATTCTCCAACAAATCTGGTGTGGACTTTGTCAGTGATCTGTTTTTCAAGAGCTTAATTTTGTACTCATTAGCTTTACCTGTGAAACAGAAAGTGCAAGAAAGCACGAGCCAAATGGCAGATCCCTAGATATGTTCATTAGTAAACTTCACTTGTGTAATTACAATTAAGCTTCCTGCATGTAACAACAGTGGGCTGGATATTGTAGCTGTTTGCTAGCTCAGTGAAAATGAGATAACTTCCTTGCTCGTATGAAATACAATCCTGTTGAGATTGGAATGGGGAAAGAACTCCCTAATGCTCCTTGCTATTGCCCAAAACTGGGCATTTTTCTGCTTTTTTTTTTCTACTGGGAGTTGTTCTCCAAATAGGACGAATAGAAATGTTGGTGTCGGTGTAGATTCTTTAATTTTGCCTGTCCTGTGTTATTTTGGTGTCTCTTTGGTATTGTGAGGTGAGTCTTCTGGCTTGTGTGGGGTCCTTGTCTGTGATAACTATCCCCATGCCAGGCTGGCCTGGGGCACTTGGTGGCCTCCAAGGTCTGTGCTCAGGATCTTGGAGTGCCTACAATGTGCCTTTGTTGGTGTACCTCTCTGGAAAGAGGAACTTGCTGGAGATTGTGATCCTGGAGACAATAGACCATCTTGGGCAAAGCAAGGACTTATTCTTGAAGAGCGACTCCATCCTATGACTTGAAATCAGGATTCTTGATTCTTACTGAAGCTATGTTTCTCTCTGATGTTCGTGAAGAGATGGGTTTAGAGTGTGCTAATGAAGGTATAGTAGCAACCCTTGTTGTAGGAATATCTGCTTCTGGTATGCAAAGTCATCTCTGCTCTACTGAATTTCCCCTGGGCTCTGTTACATGCAAAGTCTTTCCTTGGCCCCTCTCTTCTCAGCCACCACAGTACACTTTAGTCCCTCTGATGGGTTTGCAATACTACGTGGAGTATTAATGGCACATGTATTCTGTTAGGAACATGGCAAAGACCATGAGATTAGATTTTTGTGAAGACTGCATGATGTATTAACAGTGATGGCAGCTGACAAACTGCTTTGTCTGAACTCCTGCTTCCTTTCTCACCCTGCCATTCTGCCAGGTCACAATTTCTCTACTGTATCACAATTTCTCTACTCTTTTCAGTATTCCATACGTGCTTTTCCCATATTTGTTTGTAACTCTGCTTAACGACTTGTTCTGATTTCCCTGCAGCCTCCCTTGCTTCTTTTTCTTGCCAAGAGAGAATGGACCATGTGATGATGAGCAGGGATTTAGGAGCAGGAGTGGTCTTGGGGTGCAGGATCTCTGCCATGTGCCCCACGGGAGCAGTCGTTGCGTTCAGCTTGGCCCTGTAATAACTGTATATCTGTCTGGAGAAGAGGCAGCTTCCCCTCATGAAGAGTTTGCTGGCAGCAAAATACGCCAGTCTGGAATTTGAAAGCCACTCTTCATCCTTCTCTTCCATAATGTATGGAATGATAGTTCATTTAATCTGGTTATTGAAGAAAGCTAATCTGTCTGTACTACACATGGCTTAAAATTGAGCCTTGTGTGTCATGTTTAACAATGTTGATGGTCCTTTGTAGAGCTTGATATGATACTCAGACAATTAGCTATCTCCACACCGTTTCCAGATCTATATTAAAGAAATCAGGAACTTCGTACATCCCGTAGCATAACACTGGAGCTGTTGGTATGCATGCTCAGATGAGTGGGTTGGTCCCAGTGTGTGTGGAGTGTTGGTGGCTTCCCTGTTGGGATGTCAGGATGCTAATTCAAACCACTTGGCTCTGTAAGATTTTAAATCTTAGGTTGTGCCCTGTTTACAATACCTTTAAAACACTACCTGTGTGTGTGGGAGGGTATTTTCTTGCAGTCACAAGACCTGGAAATGTTTTCAGTGGAAGCTAAGTGTGACTCTAGAAGCAGGGGATGAACATGTGATAGAAATAGTGCCTGTGGCTTAATGAATGCTGTTACTCCATCTGGGACCACCACAGTTTTGGCTTCCCATGAATGAGAGTCCCGGGGGTTATTGCTAGCTGCTGCCCCAGCAATTCTCAGAAGCTGCTCTAGAAAGGAGCTTCATTCTGTGTTTGTCATGTCTGCACCTCCATCTCTTCAGCTGCTTGGGAAATATTCTTGGACAAGGCATGCTTGACAGGTGGGGAAAAAAATCAAGCAAAGCAAAATGCTGGCCTCTTCCAAAGACGGAAGTGTTACCACGTTGGCTGGGGCTTGAATGTTGCCATGTTAGCCATATAGAAAAATGGCGTGGAAAGGAAAGCTTGAGTGTAGTGGGGAGTTCTCACAGTCCTGCTTTTGTGTTATTTGTGTTTGCGACAGTATCGGCTTTTTCCACATAAATACCTGGAAGGCAAAATTTCATTTTTTTTTTCTGCAAAAGCTCCAATAAACAATCGCTTGGTGCCTGCTCTGCAAACTGACCCTCTTCCTGAGATAGAAATGTGAGGGCTTTGCTTGTTGTCAATGAGCCTGTCATGGTTTTCAACATGTTACTTTGCAAGAAATTCATTTCCAGTGATCAGCTTATAAACCTGCCATAAGGAAGTGTGTTTTCACACTAGTCTAGTGTACTTCTTGTTTTCAAACTCTCAGGGACGTAGAAATACACCAGATTTTTGGCAGCACATGGTTTAAAAATCAGCACCAACGTATCTATTGAACATCTCAAATGGGTAAAGGAAAGGGCAGGTTTCATCAGGGGTCAGTAAACAACGAACATCTGCCTTGCCAATCTTTTCCTTTACTACAGTTTTGTGCAGTCCCAAAAATCCTCCAGACATATGTTGAGCAGAGTTTCAAAGCACCCAAGCCTCCTGCTTCTGCTGATATTTTGGCCAGTGCTTAACCCTATGTAGTTCAGTCAGGAATTTTTTCTGACTGCAGCTGAATCGGATTGAGTGGGTTTGGCTAGTGTTTGGGGCTGGGAAGCTGAGGTTTCTGATTTCCAGCAGGTTAGGTGTGGTATGGGCAGAAGCTCTCTAAGCTTTTTGTGCAGTTTTCCAGGAAAAACAGATGAGTGAAGTATTAACTGATGTTCCTCATCCCTCTTTGTCAGATCTTGGCGTGTGACACTTAGCGTTAATGTGCTTATTATAGTACGCTCCTGCCCAGTGCAGTCTGCCCCAATTGGCCATAATAAATAGTTCCACAATGGTCTTCAGCCAAGTAAGAGTTTGACCTAATAATGCATCTTATGCTCTGCCTGGAAGCTCAGTGATGCCGTGCTCTCTGAAGGTCAAGCTAAGCTAGTCTGCCAGCAAGGAATAGCCATCTGGTGACCCCTCGCTTAAAGCATCAGCCTTCGTTCCATAAACACGCAGCCAGTGGATTGCCAGCAGACGTATTTAGTTGTGAGCCCGGGCTTTGCGACGGTGCGGAGGGAGAGAAGTGATCCTTAATGAAGCTTTCTCCAGCCTGCATGAGGCTTTATTGAGAGACTGACACCCAGCAGGTCAGATCCGCACTGTCAAAGCATTGACAAACTGAAGCTTGTGAGGAATCTTCAGGGAGAGTCACAACCAGCACCAACTGCAACTGCCCAAGGTGGATGTGCTTTGCTTCTAGTCCTTAAACCCCAGAAGGCTACCATCCCACGGCCCAGGCTTGTAGGCAGAAAATGAAAGGGGCCAAAAGCCGTATGGGAGCAATTAAGACTCAAGCACAGTCCCCAAGAGCGCTTTTTGGTAGTGTGGAGATGTATGTCATTCTGTTCAATCCTTGCTTTATTTGCCTGGAATATTTAGTAGTGCAAATAGTGATGCCAGTCTTGGACAGAGGTGGCCACTAAGGACTAAGCAGAAATCCATTTTTCTGTTTAACTTCATTAGATCTTCTGTGTCTTAAAGTATTAGCTTGGCCATGTCTGAATTGAAAGATGGCTTTCTGGCTTAAAGGAAAGGAAAAAAGAAAATAACAAAAAAATATTAAAAATCCCTTTGTCCATTTTTAATTAGGATCTGAACCAGGTGGGAGAGAGTGAGCTGATGCACTGCCTTTCATCCTGTACTCAGTAACTTGTCAAAATAATGTAGAAATATAACTACACTGTGCTGGTGATGTTTCTCACCTACTCTGAATATTTTTAGGGAGCTGACTGTTGTAGTAAGGCCGCAGAGTTTTGCTATTTAGACCTGTATGTTGCTCCAAATGTTATTGGAAAAAGCATTTCTGATCCATATCTTTGAAATGGAAAGAGAATTCAAAATGTTAGTTGTAGTCAAGAAGGATGGCTGGTCAGATATTTTTGTGTGTGTGTGTATAAGCACGAGGTAGCTGAATTTCTGGATTATTTTTCTTTAGAAAATATAACTCTGTCAGAATTGAAAAATTCCTGAAAGCAAGTTGGTTTTCGTGAAATTTCACTCATTTGTATATTCCCTTTTATGAAGGAAGAAAGAATATTCTGGCAATGTCAAAATGTTCCAATTGGACACTTAATTTTAAGCATTTTATTTTTCAAAGGTCTCCTTCATTCATTACTGACACAATGAAACTTAAGCTAAAATGCAGGTGGAGTAAGCTCATGGAATATTTTGATCTATTTTTGAAAGTATTTTGCTTGGAAAACACAAATTTTGGGACTTAGCTTTTGTTCTGAGTAAATTAAATAATGGAATCCTTCACAAAGCATAATATCTCCCTTTGTGGCTCTGCTGGTCGTAAAGTGTTTGTCGTAATACCTCCTTAAGATAGAACAGGTATCGTAATGATTTCAGTCTGATAAAAAATACTATATCTTTTGTATTGTTTGAGAAGTATTTGCTTACATTTAACTTCTGCTGACACACACATGTTCAGGTCTCCTAAAGGAGCCTTTCTAATATGTAGTGACTTATCTCCGCACCAGTCACAGCGCTAAGTGTGTAATAACTGACAGTGTCTAGAAGACTTTTTGCCTCTGCTTGCTTGCTAACAGAATTTTCTCACAAACTAGATGAAAATCATGTACCCTTTGAGGAGGGAATCATTGAATTTATTCAGCTACCAAGTCAGTAAAAAAATGCAAAGACATTGACCTACTTAAAACCCGAGTTTTGCTAACCTTGTTTTGATCAGAAACTAAAATAGCGTTTCTTACTCTTGTGTTCCGGTCCCAAGTTGTTGTCCTCCAACAGTAGCCGGTTATGCCTGAGATGGTGGAAAAAATTGTCTTGCATGAAAGCATTAGGTGCTCAAAATGAGTCCAAACACCATGGATCTTCTCAAGGCTTAGTACTACATGAACATGGATTCAGGACCTGAGTAAGAGTAAAAAAAGATAGCAAAATGTGGGGTTTTATCTTTCATAAGAAAGCTGCTTTCTGAATATAAGACTGTCCTTAGCCATGCTCAAGTACAAGTTTCTTTCAGATGCCATCGTGCAGCACACGGAAGGTCCCAAGTTCCCATCCTCTGGTATTTATTACCCCAGAGATGTTATATATTTTGATTAATCCTGTACTCTGGGGCAGTGAACAGGGGTATGGGAGGCTATTTCTACATGCATGTGAATGAGGAAGCTTTTCCTCCTTGATTATTTGCAATGCAGAGACAAGACCAGAGGTCTTTTAACAGGTCTGTAATACAGCTATCACCACAACCAAGATCCAGCTGAACTTTGTGTTAGTAGAAATCCAGACAGACCTATTCAGGAATAGCCACCTTCTCCGGGCGACACTGTGTGGTATCATGCCTTGGGGTTGCAGGACATGAGCACAGTGTCCTTAAGTTGTGCTCTTGTTGGATGATCGTACAGGGATGTGATGGTGCTGAGACAAATGGCCCTTTCACAGCGGTCTTGCTCCATACCAAGGCTTTTCTATTTCATTACTGATTGCAAGGAATCAGACTGTACTTACAGGGTCAAAGGCTTAAGTACCCACTGTATAATTCTTGTAGTACCATAGTGAGGCAGGCTTGTATTAATACTGCCTCATCTTGGAAGCCTTCAAAGCCTGTCAGTATTTCTGATAGTGTTTGGCACTTAGATGTGACAGTGAATGGTAATTTGCAAGTGCCTCAAATGGACAGAAAATAGTTTTCATTATTTTTACTTGATTTGGAGTAGTGTCAAGCACCCTGTAAGAGCTCAGATATTACTCGGGCTGTGGTGTTCCCTAACAGGTGGCTGTGAGTGGTACAGCATGTCCCATCCTTAGTGTAGGTCTTTAGGTTGAGTTTAATTCCTGGGCTCAGAACTGATCTTCTGGGTGACCTTGGGCGGAGGAAGCAGCTTGTTTATTGCCTTTTGCGAAATGCTTGGAGAGTTACAGATGGAAAAGCTATATAGAGGGAAGGCATGACTGTTGTGTTGATGGGTGTTGGGGAAACATGGGTTACGAAAAAACAAGTGGGTGTAACAAATAAGGAAGAGGAGCAGGAAAGTGGTGGAGAAAATAGGAAGGGGTAGTTGCTCTTCTCTGCTGCTGTGGGACCTGGGTGAGGATGTCTGGATGCCAACGTACTTATGCCCTTGACACCAGGACTCCTGACAAATCAGCCGGTCTACTCTCCTGTTGTCTTTCGCCGCTTCTCTCTGCAGACCAAATGATGTACTTTTCCTCTGAAGAAGCAGTAATTACAGAAGAGCCCGACAGCATTTTCCTGTGGTGGTAATGGATCTATCAGCATTTCCACAAAGTCCCTTGTTGAGGGATTTACAGCATTGCCGTTAATATTAGCCACACAGTGGATGTATAAGCTGCTCGCCCAAAAGTATTAAAAAGTAGTTTAAAACAGCGTAGCAAATTTTAGTAGGCCTTGTCTAGAAGAAAACTTGCAATGTCTTGATAAAGAGTGATTTTAACCTACTTTGGTTAGAGTATTGCTTATTTGTACGTACTTGTTCATATCTGGCTTGAGGGTGACTTAGTTCAGTCTATTCTGAGTTAATAAACTAGAAGCCAAACAAATTCCCGTAAGGATTCTCTTTTCATGTATAGCATCCCCTGTGCTGAACAGGTCTGGTATCTACTGGGATAAATAAAACAAGCTTCTGATCATACAAACGAGGGGCAGTACACAGAACCAGCAAGTATTTAATCAAACTGGTTTTAAACACCACTGCAGCTAAAATGCAATAGATTGTGTGCAGCCACAGCCCAAAGCTGAAGACGGGAAAAATACTGAGATTCTAGACACGCTATTACTATCATGGTGATAAAACTGAGAGGAAATATCAGAACCTCTTGTCTCAGTTTAACACAGAACAGCACAAATATCCTTTTACCCTCCCCCATCTGCTTTACTACCTTGGGTAGGCATAAGAAAGCATTTCTGTGAGTTAAAAATTGCATGCATGCTTACTGAAATAAACAAAAACTTTGAATGTCAGAGGTAAAGCTGAAGGCTTTTTCCGATGGATGATCTTCAGTATCAGGAATTCATGGTTCAGAAGGCACTTTCCTCTGGTAATGGAGTCTTGAGGCGGTGTTAATATGTATGGCTTTTCCCATTCTGAGAAAATATTCTAGCAGGAGGAAGGAGGAGGAGGATGGCACTTTTTTTGTGTGGAGATTTCCCTATAAGTGTGGAATATGAAGCAATACAGGAGGCCTCACGTTGCTGTCAAAGCAAGACTCCTTAAAAATCAAGTCGGATCCTTGGATGTCTGTAAGATAGTGGACTGACCTTGGGTACTTGGGCGCTTTACCAGTTTTATTTTTGCTTTATATTGCCTAGTTCTGGCTACAGAGTGGAAGTCCTTCTGCACAAGGACTGTCTCTTCTCCGCTCCTGTAGCGCACAGTGCAATGAGTTCCACTGGAACACCCTGCTCACCACTAATATTAATATTTATTACTTCTGCTACTGCCATCACTTAACAAATTGATTAGAAAATGGAGATCATTCCAGGAGAGCCTAACAGAGCCTCTTGATCAGCTCTTAATCAAGATCTACCCTGATTTATGCTTTTTTTCTCCTCTGTTTTCTGTTTCTGAAGATGATCTAAGTTAGGAATTTCAGAACACAGTTGTGTATCTAGGAACATCTTTTGTGGGATGTGCATTTGTGTTGAAAACTGGAGTGTGTGAAAGGATATTTAACAATTCTTTACCTATAATGATGTGGGGTTTTTCTCCTGAATGTAAAGATCTTTCTTATTTTAGGAGCGAAAAATAGTCAAGTGTTATGTTAGGATGGTGTCTAACTGTCTAACCTGAAGAATTCTTGCATGTCCATGAGCTATAGCTGTAGCCTTTCTCCTCCCAGAAAGCTCCTCTTGGTGACAAGCAATGGTGTTAATGAACAGCTCGAAGAGTGTTCTCCTGCTTTTCTCTTTAATACAACAGAAACGTTGCAATGAAAACGGAAATGAGGCTTAGAGAATTTGTGGAAGTGGCTTAATGCTACAACTTCAGGATTTCATAGCAGGGCTGCTCATGTTACCATTACAACAAATATTGGCAGGTTTCAAAGTGCTGTAAAATGTAATACTGCTAACATCTACAGAGAAGTGAGTACATGGGAGCTAGTAACTTCCCAAAGGAGTATACTGAATAGTGTAACTAAATAGCAGAAATAATCGCATGTGTGCCCCCAAAGGAGATCTGAAGGCCTGGAGAGGAGAAACTTTATCACAGAGAAAAAAGCTGGGGGATGTGTTGAACCCTTCTGATGATGATCCAGCCATCTGACTCCTTCAGTCTCCAGACGAAGATGTCAGTTTAGCCAGGAAGCAGGAGACAGTGCACAGCAAGGTTCCAAAAAGAGAAGCTTCTATGAATTTTATGTGGATCTTGTGCTCTGTGTGCAGAAGCCCTTTCCATGCCCACGAAAATAATCCTGGCGCTTCAGCTTCATCTTGTCAGGCAAAGTGGTGGAGGTCCCCATGGAGTTGGTTTCTGTAAAACTAGGTCTGGGGGTGCTGCTTGGTTGAGTTCACACAACTTAATATACAGGAGGATGTTTCTGAAAATTCAGTCTGTCTAACATTTTAGTTATCATCGGATAATATTGCAGACTTGTTAGACACTCAACTCGTTCCACACTTAATACTTTCAGAATTAATAACTGACTCAGCCTGGGACATGATGAATGTCCATGTCAAAGTCTAATCATATCTGACTTTTGTTCCAGCATATTCCAGAGACAAAACATTCTTTTATGGCTCTCCTAGTCTATGCATTTTTAAAAACACAGAATAAAAAGTCTTGGCAGGAATCCAGACACTAGAATGATATTCATTCCAGGAATATTTTTAAGGCCACTGCTTGCTGTTCATCCTCCTGATATTCTTCAGTTGCTTGTACTTCTCTTTACAATTGAGATCCTTTTTTAATTTAAAACTATATGTTGTTTCAGCTGTTACAGTAAGAAGACCTAAATTCTAATGATAAAAGGTGTTTATTTACCTGTATTCACAAGCCATCACAGTCTTTTCAACTTCACAAAGCAAGTTCAAAGGAGGCTTTAAAGTCACAGTATAATTATTTATTTCAATCTTCATCCCTTATAAGATACTCAGATGAGCTATTACTACATGCATTTCTATAGACAAAAGCTTCATCCTGTGGAAAGCTCCAGAAATGGTGAAGAACCACATTTTTCTAGTGTTACTCAAGCCTGAGTAACTGGTAATTTCCCTTCCCTGCCTATGCTGGGAGAGGTAAGGCCAAGCTATCAGAACAACTGCAGTGCAAGGTACCCTGAAATGCCTCAGAAATAACTTCAAAGGCAGTACGTGCACTCATGCTGGACATACCCAATATTCACGACTTGGAGAATCTGGCCCACAGCAAAAGAGGAGTCGAGAGGAGTCCACCTACTTTGAAGATATTAGGATTTACAAAAATAAACCCGTGCAGTTACTTTCTGTCATAAAATTAATGACATTTGAATAAAAATGCTCAGTAGAAGAAAGTTTGGTCTTCACAAAATGTGCACTCCTTGAAGTTGTTTCAATTATTGATTGCTGGATTGTGGCGTTTGCAATAACTCAGAAATCTTGAAATGTTTTAAAGTAGCCTTTTCATTTTCATACAGGGACTGCAGAGGTGCTTGTTCAGCAGAATGTGAAGATGAACTCTGCATCCAAATATATAAATAACTGACCAGACTTTTAGTTTTTCCATCATAATCTCTATTGCCTCAATTGCCACCCTTCTACGGGAAAGGTATTTTGACTGTTGGTTTTATAAAGACAAAAATACCGTAGAGGTCTTTAGTGTTTGGGATATCTTTCTGTAAGGAAGAAACCTTAATATTAAAGCTATCATTCAAACTGGCAGGGATCAAATACCTGTACCCATTCTGACAATGAATACCACTTTGTTAAAAGAACAGTTCCAAGGTGACAGCTTGTAAACTTGTGGGTTATTTTAGGTCAGAAAGGGTGAATATGATCATCCAGCCCTGCTTTGTGGATCATAGAAATGTAGCTATTCCTTTTGGATGCAAGCCCAAAGACCAAGTCTGTCTGACATTTCAGTGCTCTTATTGTCTTCAGGTGATTTTTCTTCTCATAAAAAATAATAGCTTTTTGCCTCAGGAGTACTGCATCATTTTACAATTTTACAATCCAGTCCAAAGACGATTCTGATTTTATAATCGATGCATTCGAATAGGGAAAGAATAGAAAGTACAGTGACTAATTTTGATCTCTGAACAGCTTTATCTAGGAAAGGGATACATTTTCTCATCACTTGAAATATCAAATCTTAACTTGAATAGAATTTTATCTCAGTAAGAAGGCATAAGTACAAATAGTGGACTAACAGAGAGAAATTCTGTGGCATGGGTTATGGAGGAGGATCTGAGTAGATGCACAAATGATCCCTCCTGGCCTTCATACTACTGAATTACTTCATGCATGTTAACCATAGTTTACAGTAAATGTGTGCAGTGGAAATTACCAACATAATGAAATAGGCTCTAACACTTTGCTCTGCTCCTCTAAGACAACTTTCCCTATGCCTCTGATTATGAGTAGGGAAAGAAGTGACTATCGGTGTAATGGCTGGTGCATTTGTAATAATTAAGGGTTAAGGTATGTGATTGGTATGGGAGGGGTGTTGGTGCTGGTGTACTTCTGTGCAAAAATGATGGGTTTCCCTTCCAACTCCCGCCTATTGCTAGCTGGCTAGCTAAAACAAATAACACTGCATGCTAAATATAAGTGGCTAGATCCTACTGTGGATCCATCTGCAAGCGTACCACGTGCCAGTTGCTCTAGGTAGGGTATCTTGGCATGGACATCTGTTTACAGGGAAAGCCTTTTTTTTTTTTTTTTTTTTGCTGCCCTAATTGTTTCCATGTATTTCAGACTTGGGTTTCTCCCATTTCATGGACATGAGAGCAATTAGCCAAGAACTTACAAGCTCAGCAGAGTTAAGGGAGTAGTTTATAAACAAATCAAGGTTGTTCACTAGGCATGCTTTCTCAGATCCGGTGAAATGGTAAATACAGTCATCTCCCAATTAGTCTGACCAGCGAGGGGGAGATGGGATAACCTGGATAAAGAAAACACAGATACTGCAAAACATATGTAAATGAGTCAATAAGATTGTATGATAAAAGCATGAAAGGGAAGAGGTTTATGACGCTTTTGGCTTAGATTCATGGGTGCTAATGAGCTCCTGAGCTGGGAAGTCTATGCAGTGTGCTGTGATATACCTTAGCCCAAGTCTACCACATATGGCATAAATATTTCCCTGGTTCCACGTCCCTAAGAAATCCCATTTCTCAGTGGGGACTCTGTGTTCATGCACAGGGCTGTGAGCAAGAGCAATACTGCTCCCGAGTTGGGTCTGACTTGGCTGCTCCGAGATCACCAGGGCTTCTGGTTATAGGGTCAGAGCGGGTGCAACTACAGCATAGCTCATCTGCTGCACCCCACGGGTGGCAGAGCTCACCACGTGCAAGGCTTTCCTGGGATCTAGTTTACGAGTAGATATTCTCCTATCTGCTCTCTGTATTGTTGTTGCTCTCCCATACTACTTTAATTAAATAACTTCTGTCTGCTGTTCCAATATAATCTACTTGCCAACACTTAAACTGACATTTTCATACACTTCTCTAAACATACTGCGTCAAAATTCCGCCTGATTGATACTGAGGGGCTTTTCTGAGCTCTGAGAAAATGCAGTGGAAAGAGTCTTACAAAAAGTCAACTTATAAAGCAGAACATAACCAGACATTCTCTACTATGTGGTATCTTTAAAACTGCTGACCTGTGGACATGCAGTGTGCTAGTAAATTCAAGTATACTAGTATACTAAATGTCTAAAACGGTAGCGTGTGTGTATATAGCAAAAAAAAAAGATACTGAGCATACCCTTTAAGGAATTGTTGTTGTATAGATATAAGTACTCTGTATACTTGCTTTCAGAATTAATATTTATTAGCACATCAGATTTGGAACATGTAAATATTGTTAACTATTCCTGAACACTTAAATAGCCACTCTGGGTTCAAATTCTGCATTGCTACATATCTCATTATTTTGGTGGAGTTTGTATTGCCAGCTGTCTAAAAGTACACAAGGTTGATGCAGCTAAGTATGCTTAATTTTTTAGAATGGTCTCTGAAGAGTTAAAGCCATCTATTCTCCATGGGCAATAATATCTTAAGGTCGTCTTTTCAAAACCTAAGTGCTTATCTTCAGGAAGACCTTCTCTTTCTGCTGATGTTCCTCCTAATGGGATAGCAGTTGGCCAAGTGATCTTGGGGGTGATGGTAAAGGCATATGCGTTGCTCACAGCTGTAAAGCGATCAGGACCTTCATGGTTGCCAGGCTGTTATGGATAGGGAGCCTATCATTAAGTTTGTTTTTGCCGCAGGGCTCCTACCCAGCATCCTCATCCTGAGCGGCAGCGCTGATTATGCAGGTAATTCTACTGAAGTCCACTGAGCTCCTGAGATGTGCATCTTGTGAGAAAGGGTTGGAGAATGAGGCCTTGAATATGCGATAGGCAAATGTCCAAGTCTACCTGCTCTCTTGGTAAACTTAAGTTTTCTGCACTGATGGTGAAAGTTTTAGGAATCAAGCCCTTGTCTATTTTGTCACTGTCAAACCTGGGGAGGACAATGCTGATACACATCCACTTTGTAAATGTCTAAGGAGTTGGTTTTTTAAGAAGAGGCAGGTACACGTATACTAGTTGTCTCCTTAGCACAGAGCCTCTCCAGCACTCTAACCCTATACTTTAGTCACTACTGACAGGTAGAGGGCAAATTTGCATAATGAACTGTTTAAATATTCAGTTTTATCAAGGCTTCAAGGCACTATTTGTCCTCCGCATCTTCAATAGCTAGTGACCCTATCTAAATCAACATCATTTGTCAAATCAAATTAGGCTTGTTGTTAATTTCAGACAGTGATGTTCATCTTTTTGATGCTTTCAAACAACTCTGAGGTAAATCCCTGTGACATAATGCTGCTTAGATATGCTAAATGAGTCACTTGTTCAATGCTGCAATTGTCAGAAAAATATGAAACTTAGCTCTAAGGTAAATATTGTTGGGTCACTTGAAATGTATGCAAATTTGACATTTCTCTGCTGATTAGCATATCTACACATCAAAGTTTTCTATATATCACATCAGATATTTTTGATTCGGGAGAGTTAAGGTCAGTGGCACTTGGCATACTCTTTACTTTGCATCAGACAAGATGAGAAATGAAAATCTTCTTAGGGAAACTTTCCAGCTCAGACCTTACTTTGCTGAAGCAAGAACATTGCAGAGGAGCAGGGGAAAATAGCAGCGATTCCTGTTTTTCAGCGTAAAAGTAATAAAGGAACAAAAAGAGATTGTTCACTTAACTAATGAATTCCAAAGGAAAAAAAAAGGATTAAATTAGGTATGTGGGTGCAGTGAGAGTAAAAAGCTTTTCTTAATCTCTGCAATGAATTTGCCTATGCAAAGTACACATCTGCATATGTATATGGGTTTTTTGCTTTTGAAATGGGTCTTTTTTTAAATGAAAAAGGAGGTATGTGCTGTTCTTTTAAAAGTTTGTGTTGATTCGTGGCTGAAATGCATCAGTTTTGCACTGTCCTTCCACAAATGTACCTGCGCGTGATGGAGTGCTGCAGTTCATAAGTTCATTAGCGCAGTGATTGCTTCCGTAGTTGCTAATGTAAGTGGTCACAAGAGTTAATTGTTCACACATTTTGCGCATCAGGCCTTTAGAGATCATCAGTAAATTGTCAGTGGATTCAGGTCTCCAAACCTCTCTGTGAAAATCCATTATGTTCAATGACAGACGGGTCTTGGTTTGAATGGTCCTCGGCTGCTGTACGCATCATCACGGGAAGGCTAATTTATGTAGCCTCTTTGAAGTCCTGATACCTGGACAGGTACACAGCAAGCAGAGAGCAGGCACTTCACGTCCCGAAGAGCATCCTGCTGGAGAAAAAACTCAAGAAACAAGTAGAGTGACTTTCTGTTTCACTGCAGTGGAGTAACTCGGTCATGTAGGTGTTGGGTTTTTTTCTTTCAGAGACACTGAAAGTATCTCAACTGGCGGCATCCAGTGAATGCCAGCAAAATTTTGATTTAAAAATAAAACAAAGATTTTTTTCAAATTATTGGAGCAGAAAGATGTGTCAGACACCACTAACATATGTTTATTTTTCCTTTTCTCTCCTGTAACTGAAACACGGCCAAACCCTGTTTCTTTCTCCTTTACCTTGTGTGTGTGTGCGTGTGTATACACAGATATAAATTTTATGCTTCCTCTGCATGGAGACTTTATGTGCTACGTTCTGGAAATGGCTGAATGGACTTACTAGTCTCCAGAAAATAAGACACAGAAATGCTGGTTGATCCATTATTGCTGCAGGACATATAGCACCACTCAACCACATTAGTAGCTGATGTTTGATGATAAATCAATAATAGCTTTTATCTTCTAAGTAAAAGATATTTTATTCTCTTCCGCCTTTCCTGTGATGGGTGATATAAAACCAGGAGCCGCACTCACATTCTTAAGGCAAGATTTTAAAACTATTTTGGTGTAAGATTCACATTTGCAAGCTGCCCATGCTTCCCATATTGGCAATGATTTTGACAAATGTAAAAAAGTCACTAATATTTTGACACTTTCACTGCCCAACTATGATACCAGCTGGCTGTGAATTCAGTTATTCATTGTTCTGCTGTATTTTAAAGACTGGTCCAGAGCCAATGTACTGGACCGGCTCCATTCATTCATTTTCAAGATTGAAGTTTCAGCTAACTGTAGTGGCCATTTTTCAAATAGATCTGGAAACCTCTTCCAATTTAACAGGATCATACAGAACAGAAAAAGTCAAGTGTGCGTGTAGATTTAAAGCTCTTTTCAAGGGAAGGAATATATACGTTTCAGCATGAACCAGCCTAGGCGTCATAGGATTTCTGACTGCTCTCATTTTTTTTAAGACACGACCAGTGGTTTTTTCACAGAAAAGCAAGCAAAAAATTAAAATCTTTATAATGATTAGATGGATTTAAAATGAAATTGGACTAAGGGATAATTGTTCTGAATTCTTAAACTGAGAACTCGCTACACCAGACTCATGCTGCCTGAGATTTATACCAACTCAGTAGTTACTTTTAAAGAAACTAAAAAGAAATTTACACATTTTTTGTCTCCAGATGGGCAAATACAACTTTAAAATGGACAGAGACGGAGCTCTCGGAAGTCAGTAGTGCGCTTGCAGTGCAGACTACAAGCACAGGACCCTTTGTAAGTCCAAGATTTTCCCATCTGAGCATCCCAGAGAGCAGATAAGTCAGCAGGTCCTTTTGAAGTGCCTTTCTTTAACAAATATAATAAAAATGTGCTTACTTAGTAAGTCTTCTTTATTGTGCCTGCTAACATTTTACACTGTTTCCAAAGCCAGTAACAATATTCATCCCTCTGGCTTGTAACTCACTGATTAAAAAACAGATTGCCAGCAGTCATCTGCTATTGTCTGGCTTCTTAAATTCTGTTTCTGGTTTAATTTACTTGATTGTTCCATGCACTATTCATGAGTTCTATAATATTCCAAACTTTAATTTCAACAGATTAATTCTTACTAATTATTCAACATATGAACCTGCACATGAGAATTGTACTGTATGCACCATCCTGAGGCACAGAACGCGATGTCGAATCGTTTTCTGATTTCAAGTGGAAAACAAACTAATTATGTGGAAATATGATAATATATTGTGCTGCAGGGACCAGCCCTTTGTCTGTTTAGAAATGTTTACTTAGGATCGGCTCCCTGTGTTATTTCTTCCAGGAGGAGCTGCCCTTTCTTAATGCATAAACATTATTGACTGGTCCATGATTCTTTACTTCAAGAAAGCTGATTTACATAATTTTATATTACTTCCGTCTGGTGGAAACAAACAAGACATCCCAGGAAAGTAATAATTGAGCTAGCTGTAGCAATCTTCTGGAAAGATAAGACACGGAAGTCCTTGGAAATGAAGGATCACTTATTTCTCTTTTATTTCTCCCACTTTTATTTTTTTTAAGCTGTCATGCAGCTTTACCTCTGCGCTGTTTGATTTGATGCGTATCAGCATCCAGCTCTTCAGCACAGCATGGGGTGCAAATCAACCATCACAAAACTGAAGTAGAACGCGCTTTCTCCAGTTTTCTGTCAACGTACCCCAGTCGAAGCTAATTGGGTAATGTTGGTACTATGAAATATCATGATATTGGATCATTTGTTGTTTGGGAGAAGCGCGGTGAAGTCCTGCTGTGTTCGGTGGAGCTGTCAAAGGTCCGGTCTGTGCTGTCTCAGCCTTACCAGGCTAGAAACTGTGGCGATGCAGCAAAACCTCGCTGTAATGCTGCTCAACTGAAACAGAAATGATTTAGTCAAATACAGGAGGGGAAATAAGACACCCTCCACTACCGAAGTAATACATATTTGCTTCCCATGCCATGTGAAATGTGATATGTGCTACAAATGGAAAGGTTGAAATATGTTTTCATAAATTAATCACCAGAGGAAACTATAAAAATAAAATAGAGGAATTGAGTTTCTCAAGGGACACTGATCAGTAGTGGCGTTATGTAGCAAGCCAAGGCTCTACGGAAACAAACACCAGCAAAGATGGAGGAAGGTAAAATCTGGTCCTTAGAACTACATTATCATGATACAATGTGGTTTAACATATGTCATAATACTCTCATTACCCCTAGAAAGCCAGCTTGTAAATAACAAGGAGGGTGTTTGATTTTCCATTCTTCCGTTTTCCTCGATGGTTTGTAGTTTATGAGCTTTACAGTATCTAATGCGTTCCAGTATTTATCTCACTTACTTTTTGCTTTATGATGGCAAAACAGTTTGCAGATCATCTGCTTTCTGGTTCATCTGTATTTTTGCTATTATTTCTACTGTGTCTTGCCTGAGGACCCTAATGGGTGCTCAGAGGGACACATAACTAATGCAAAAAACATCGCTGGCCTAAAAGTTCCTATTCTAGGCTACGATTTCTGGATCCAGAAAGAAGCTTAGCATTCATTTAGCGTTTTTTATTTGGTAACTCTAATGGAAGTTTGCAAGTGCATCATCCCAATCTTAAAGTGTAAAAACCGAGTCAGTGCTGTGACCAGAAGTTATTCTGGTCCTCTCTGAAAGAATGCCTTTGCTCCTTTGTGCAGCCTTAGTATCTAACTGAATGTTGAGTTAAAAGTCCCCTTATGCTCTGCATCTCCCTATCCTGACCCAGTTGCTCGTTACTGGTTGAGAGGAGGGATGGAAAACCGAACCGATCTTGGGATGAATCCCTTCCAGACACTCATTTTCCCAAGATTTTTCCTGCCAGAAAGAAAAATGGAGAAATCTATTTTTCACAATGCAATTCTTCCCAGAGAGGCCAGGACAGCTCAGGAAACATATGCAAACTCAAAGAGGCAGCGCAGAGGGGAATTTTTAATATTAATTTTAGATATTGTAGTTGGGTTTGATATGAATCTAAAAAATACTGTCTTAGATTCTAGTCGGAATTTGCTGGTGTCAGTTAAAGGTGGTTTTGTTCACACTTCAAGAAGTGATCGGGGAATGAGGAGGATGATGGGACTATATGGATGAGGTGGTTGTTTTTCTCATTTGGGCTCAGACTTGAGAAGTAACTTCCTCCTTTTCTTAGAAATAAGGACCATGGAAATATTCTTTGGGAAATGGCTGTAGACCACCTCTTAATGGTATTCAAACAATTGAAATGTGAGTATCATCATAAGCCAGCACACTGTGTTTTGTCTCTGTTGCAGGCATGCTTAGCGTGTTGGAAAGCCAATGCAGGGAAACAGGAGAAAGGAGGATGTTTCCCCAATCCCAGGGCATGCCACGGATCCTGCTGCCGCCTCCAGCTGTACCACTGGCTCCAGGCTGTGATTTCGTCTGATCTCCAGCTCAGCTGGGTCAGTCCTTGGCTGAGATGTGTTCCTTGAAAATAAACTGGAGATGTTTCCAGATATGAGAGATGACTGAAGGTAATTGGCTGGGGCTGGATCAGACCACCCCGGCCAGAGAAGTGCTTTCTGCCACCTCTAGCCCCGCACCTCCAACCAAACCTGCAAAGCTTGCCGGCAGCCTGTGGAGTCGATGACGCTAACCCTGCAGCACCGTGCACCACCACTTAGAAGTGCCGTTGCTCCACTTTACAGGTTGGGAGTGGTGAAGTATCTTCATCAGGACCAGGTAAGAACATTTCTAGTATTGCAAGAACATGAAAACTGTATCTTCCATGTCTTGAGCTACTGCTCTGAAAAGGGCAGTCTTTTGATCTATGTGTTTTGAGTCCCTTCAATTCAGCTTTCATAAATCCTGGTCATCTTTTTGCAAGAAGGCAAGATTTTCAATTATTTCTTTTTTTTTTCTGCACTATAACTGTATACGAGTAAAAAATGAAAAAGGGATGATTTTCTCACACTTGCCTGGAGAGCTGTGGGTGCTCTGGGCTGGCTGATACAGTCGCCTGGGCAGTGTTAACATAGGAGGTACAGGACTTGCTAGAGGTGGGAGGATTGTTGCAAAATCTGAAGTTTATGCCTGACGTGAGGATACCACCATCCCCTTCCATTCCTTAGCACAGTTTAAGCCCCCAGGGGAGAGGAGCTGGCGGAGCAGTGCCTCTCACCCATAGGGGGTGCATTACAGGATCCCACCGAGGCCTCTGCGGATGATGAGGTGTGGGATGCTGATGCATTTTGTCCTGATCTACCCAGGCTCATGATGTGTGCGCAATCGGTTAATGCCTCTGTGCGGGCACGGAGCAGCTTGTAATTCCTGGCATCTCTGAGCACAGGGCTGAGTTGTTTAACTTTTGGTGCATTCTGTGGGGGCTGTTGAAGGCATCAGGAAAGTTTGTTCTCTGCTGCCTCTGACCTACCTCGAGCCTCAGATGTTCCGTGTTTCAGAAACAAGTGTTTTGGCTGGGAAATGTGATGATGTTAGGTGGCTTTGCTCAAGGACGCAGTGGGGCAAGAGGAATCCTTGTTTCTAGATAAAGGAAACTTTTCAGTCCTTCCCTCTAGTAGTGTTGAGACTCCCCCTTTTTTTCCTTCTTTCCTGGATATTTTCTATAAAGGACAGGCTCCCACTACACTGTGGTTTGTCATTTGTAGAAAACCCCAAGGAAGCTAAAAAATGGTATGTCCTCAGCCAGGTCATCTGAACAGGGTTATCTTTTGCACCCATATTGTTGCTGGTGCACCCACCAGCTCCTGCAGGCTGGATCCGCACCCATCGGACAGAACCTATGGACATCATCTACCCTTGTTGCTCTATCAGAAATTGCCACAAATAGGGTGCTGAGCATGTTCAGACTTACTGTATATTTTTTTTGTAGTGTCTCTGTGGTGGGTTAGTGCCACCCATGCTGGATTTCACTGGAAGGAGTCCTGCCACGGTTACAAACGTAAATGATATATGCTGAGAGACTTTTGTTGCGGGAGTGACTGATCCAAAGCCTGTTGAAATAAATGCAAAGAATAGCCTTGTCTCCAGTGGGCTTGGGATCAGGCCCAGATTCATGATCATACTATACTTTTTTCATAATTTTGTGAGAATGGCTTTTTCTTTTGTGCAACAAACCATAACTAAGGGGAGTGGGGAAGAAAGGAAGGCAAGGAGAACCACAGAAACTGTGCTAAAGGAATTTAAAATGAAAAATGCATTAAAAATTTAGTGTGTGAGCAAAACCAGACTACTTTGCTCTGGAAGGGTGAAAGGGAGGAAAAATTATTATTTTAATATGTACCAGGCAAGGACAAGCACAAATCTGACCACGTCTGAGAACAGCAAAGAGCCACAGCCTTGGCTGACATTGAAAAGTTCTGGCAAATATCTCTGCTTAAAAGAAGGGGTGAGAGAAGGAAAGAGCCAGATCTGGCACAGAAGCCCCTAGACGTTTGTTTGAAGCTATACCACACTTAGCTTTTGCGACTTTTTGCCTGATTTCATAGAATCATAGAATCATAGAATCCTAGGGTTGGAAGGGACCTTAGTAGATCATCTAGTCCAACCCCCCTGCCAGAGCAGGGCCACCTTAGAGCAGGTTACACAGGAACACGTCCAGGCGGGTTTTGAATGTCTCCAGAGACGGAGACTCCACCACCTCCCTGGGCAGCTTGTTCCAGTGCTCTGCCACCCTCAAGGTAAAGAAGTTCCTCCTCATGTTTAGGTGGAACTTCCTATGCTCAAGTTTGTGCCCGTTACCCCTTGTCCTATCACTGGGCACCACTGAAAAGAGCCTGGCCCCATCCTCCTGACACCCACCCTTCAAGTATTTATAAGTGTTAATTAGGTCCCCTCTCAGACGCCTCTTTTCCAGGCTAAAGAGACCTAATTCCCTTANTGCGACTTTTTGCCTGATTTGAATGCATACGTTTGATAATAGGAAATGACATATTTGTATTTGCTCCTTACATTACTCGGGAGTCTTTTAAAGAGTTCAGAGAATTAGTACAAAGGGTTCTGCAGGCTTCTGTGTCACTCTTGCCAAGGCAACCTGGTAATTAAGGGTCACACTCTCTAAGTAATGTAAATCTAACAGTACTAGGAGCTCAAGTGACTGGCAGGTAACCCCAAGATCTTTAGTGGGGAGAGAGAACTTTCTCACTTGAGTGGAGTGAGTTTTGGTTGGCTCCATCTGCAGGGACACTTGGCCATGCAAAGACTCCCAGTGAGACCCGTTGGGTCCCACCTGGTCACACTAGTCTGCCTGCAAGCATCACTTTGCAAATTAGGATCTTAAAGAGTGGTTGTCAGACATCCTCCCAGCTTTTCCATATGTTTTCAGTTCTTCTGATGGGCTACACTTGAATCCACCATGATTTTTAAATTATTTCTTTTCATGGGGAAGAGTTGTCTTCTAGGGGCTAAGAGACAAATCAAGAGAAAATCTGGTTGTGCCTTTCAGGACTCTGAAACTGGATGTGCACGTCAACAGCGTCTGTATGGAGACTTCTGGAAGGAGCTTTATCATGGAGTCTCGTAGAACAGACAGTTATTCTTTGGGTGATTTTTCCTTCTAAAAGCCACTGTGCAATCAAGAAGGAGATACATACGTGAAAGCGGGAAGATGCAAGTACGCAAGTCTAGGCCATCCACATTGAACACCCAAGGGGGGGAAACAAACAAACCCCCTCATTTTCTCTCAGGAGTAGACATGAGTAAGAGATGTCAGTGCAGCTATGACATCTGTTTACATGGGGATTTTGTGCACCTGCTCACTAGGCAATAACAAATGCTTACCATGGTGGTAGCTGTATCACACGGTACATATGCTGCTTCTGACATACATAACACCTCTTTAAGGAAACACATGGCCCCATATGTCATGAGAACTTGTTTACATTCTACAATACAGTAATGGAAAATATGTTTCATAATAAATGTTTTCATCATTTTTGTGTTTAAGGAAAGAATGGGAGTTTTACGCCCTAGCTGTCAAGCTGAGTGTCCTCCCTCATTGTTCTCCTTGAGAGATGTGTGGCTGTAGACTAAACTTTCTACAAGCTTTCAAAGTTCAGAGAAGTTGGGGTCTCAGCTGGTCAGTTTAAAGGGCTGATGACCATGAAAAAGGTAAAATTAAGAAAAGAAAGGTTGCAACATATATTTGGGTGCAAATCAGAGGATTTATTTGTTTGACTTGCTATCAAATGTCAAATTTCTGGTCACTTTAACAAGAGCAAATGTCATATATTGCCTGTGTAAAGCTCTTGAGATACTGAAGCCACCTTAGGACTAGTATCCCAGTGGCTTTGCAGCCCCAGCTTTTAGTTCAGTCACCCTGGAAGCAAGAAAAGAAATCGTATTCATAAAATAAAGCAAATTCCTGCTTGAAGATTGTCTAGGCCAACCTCCTGAGAAATTAATTTGAAGAGGTTTTTTGCTTGGATGTGGTTTGGTTGAGATTATTCAGGTTTATGCTGCCATTTTAAGGCTTTTTCTTTCCAGCGGTTCAGTTTTCAATTGTCAGTGTTTCCATCACAAAAACTGGTCATAAACAGGACTCTGCATCCTCGATCCAGTCCTCTCTGCTCGGGCAAGATTTTGTCCTACAATTAAACTAACTAAACTAAGAACTCAAAAAAAGGAGCTGTTACTTCCTACAGAAGAGAGATCCAAGAGTTAGTGATTCTTATTTTAGGGATTTTTTTTTTCTTGATATTTAGCTTGACTGTCACTTTTGGGGATTTATTTTTTGCGGAGTTAGATAATGAGAAAATCAGACTCTACCTTGTTAGGGGAATCCACTCCTTTACAGACAAAGCTGAAGTGTGAATGAAGTGAGATGAGTGAAGAAACAACTTTTATTATTTTCATTTAAGGAATGATACATTGATATATTGTTAAAATACATCTTTTCTCTATTTGTCCTGCCCAAAGCAGTATTCACCACTATTTCAGCAGTTCACTTGATACAAAAGAATGGATGAATAGATCATTTATTGCAAAATATAATAGCCTAAGCTGGTCAGTTCTCTTTGTGATTCAATGTTATTTAATGACAAAGAATTTTTGTGAGTTTCATAGCACAGCCACCCCAAGTACTTTTTTATTACCTTTTATCTCCTCTGCTTTATCTACATATAGGTGTATATCTTAAAAAAGCACATTTTATTTTCTTTATTTTAAACTAATCAACTGATAACTTCTTTAGGTGCCTTCAACTGCAGTCTTGTGAGAAATGCAAACAGTTTTGGCTGTTATTTCTTTTTTTTTGCATTGGTTTAATTTTATGCAGTACAATATTTATTCCCCTCTCCCAACGTCCTTCCAAGACTGGAAAGTCCTTGTCTGTTTTGGCCAAGCTTGGAGAAGTGCTGTAACTCTGTCTTCTGAGAAATGGAGGCCACAGAAAACTTTAAAACCTTGTTACGAAATGTGTCAATGGTAAAATGATGGTAAAACTACAAAAAATAGATTAAACTGCACTTTTACCGACATTTTCCAGCTTACGCTTTCTCAGTGTTAGTTTCTGAGTTTCTTGGGGCTTGTGCAATATGTTAGGGTAAGGAAGGTACTCTTGCCCAGATGTATTTGAGGACAAAGATACGTATTTTAAATAGTCTATGAGCTGAGCACGTGGTTTTGGTTTCAAACATGCTGCTCCAGTGTACAACTACATGTGCTGAAGTAACCCATGTTGCAGCGAGTCTGACGTTTCCAGGATACCACGGAGCAACTCTGACCTTCAGCGTCTGCAGGGCAAAATTTAATCCTACTCTTGACTGACACTTGCATTGCCACTGCAAAAAGTTAAAATGAAACAACACCCAAACTGTCTGGTCCCTGAAGTCTGCAAAATAGAGAGAAATATGATATATTCTTTTAATATGTTGAGAATCCTAAGGCCCAAATTCAACCAAGCATGCAAGGATGCTTGAAGTTGTCAGTGTTCTTCATTGCCTTGTTGACTTGGGGCCATAGATATAGTGATAACGCATACCCTATTAAAAACTGACCTGGCTGAAAGCATGGGCTCACCAGGCTTTAATACTACTCATTTTTGTTTATAAAAAATTCAATTTTTTTTAAAAGTATACCTTTAACACACCAAAATGTGTTTTTGTCCCTAAGGTCAATTATCAGCTAATGGAATGATACATGAGACTGTTTCTCTCCACACTGAAACTTGGTTTTCATTGCACAGATGATGTGTTTTTCTATATAAAAAAATTTATATATAGTGTATATGTGTTATTATTTGTAGGTTATTGCCACAATTAGGCCCAAGGCTCTTTGAATTTATAATTATACATGGAATGGAGGGGACAGCAAATCTTGTTTCAGTTAGAGTTCTTGGCAGACATTTCTTATGCTTAAATACATTTCCCTGTTTTTTTTTTTCATTTTATTCATTATATCTACATAAATTGAGCAAATTTGAAAATATCTGGAACGCATTTAAGTGTTGCATCTTAATCCTTCTATTTCTGATGTCCTTTAGAAGATGATGTTTTCAACTTTAACTGTGTTAAAGTACAAAAGTACCTTTTAAAACACCGATTGAAATCCCGTTTTCGGCCTTCTGTAGGTTAAATTGAAATTTGCAGGGAAATCTTACCTATTAATTTCTCCTATAAACTCTGCTGAACTGGACTGTTGCTCATGTACTTAGGAGTCTCCTTTACAGCAGAGTGCTGACAAGTTTTATGAATGGGAGAATGACATCATTTAAAAAAGAAAATAACTTGAAATCCCTAAGGAAGAACAGTTTCCCAGCATTTTAAGGTAGCAAACAATGTTCCATTAGTCTGAAGCCAACCTTTTTTTTCACTTATTTTCAAGTCAAGAAGCAATATGATAACAACCTACAGAAACTTGGCATGATAATTAAATAATCTTTTTCTTTCAATGTCTGATCAAGCCGTAAAGAGAAAAATCACAAAGATGAGACAAATTTTATTTTACTATCATGTGTAGTGAACAGTTTCTGAGAAATACCTTTTCCTCACTACAGGGAACCAGTGCTCACTAATAGCAGAGCCAAGCAAAATTTCTGAAAATTGTTATTGTAATATTTACATAATGAGATCATACTTTTTTCCCTTATGAAGTACAGGTGCAAAACCTAAACGCTCTGCTCCCAGAAGTGCAACTTCCCAGGCATTTCTTTCTTAAGCAGTCCTTGCAAACTCAACCAGCCAACTATTAATGGGCTATTGACAACCTTGGTAAATCTGTTTGGTTTTGGTTTTTTTTTTCCTCTTGCAACCCTCCCACTGCAAAACAACCTCTCAACAACTCCAGATCTTTCTGCTTGTTAATTTTCTTTCTCTCTTCCTGCCCCCACCCCCCTCATATTTTCTTTTTTTGAGGACCAGTCAACCTACAGAAGAGCATCTGCTGGACCCTGGGTGGGGAAGCAGACAGGAAGCCTTGCAAGTGTAACAGCCAGGAGTGGGTCGGACCCCAGATGGTGAGTGTTTGCTCTTAGAAAAGAGGCTCCTTCTCCTTCAAAAGAAGGGAGGTAGCACCCTCTAGCACTGAGCCTTTGCTACCACTCCAGTGACAGGCACTGCCAAACATAAATCAGAGTGATAACAGCCTCTGCTGGGGATTCAGACCCACATTTTCCTGCATGGAAGATAAAATCTTTTCTGGTTCTTAATTCAATCACATACCCAACTGGCAATCTTGCATATCAAAATGGGAATCCTGGGAGGCTGCTGGAATATGCAGATCAACAGAAGCTAATTAGCATTTACTTGCAGCCATCCTTAACTGATTGGCAGCACAGCTGTGGGGACCAAGCAGAACATGCTGAGTTGCATATTTGTATGGCCACCTGCCATTTGGTGGGATCCAAAATAGTGTAAACCACCACTTCACAATAACTCAGTGACCTTAGTTTTGAAGTAATACTGAACAGACATATTTGGCTAAGTGTATAATTAGTGCTTATTTCACCTGACATGCAGTTCAACAATGGGCTGTGCAGCAGTACCTTTTTAATTTGACATGTTGATGTCTTAATTGAGATTGACAACTTGTTAGAGAGGTACTATATTTCCAATGCAGGCTGAGATCTACCCATCATCACCGACTTCCCTAAGCGTATGAAACAATGCGCTTTTATGCCTTAAAACATATCCCAGCTATTTGGAATGGACCAGTTGAACAGGAGTAGAGCTGATGAAAACAACGGAACCATTTCTTGCAGGGGTTTTATGTAAGGGCTTTTATTACTTTGCTCAAAATATGCAGTGGGGTGGGGTGTGACCCAGAAAATAAAAATATCAGAAAGCATAACAAAGAAAGTAAGAGAGGAAGGCAGGTTAAGCAGAAAGAATGTCAGCGTTGTAGGCCAATTCACACAATGGTGGTGAAGTGAGAATGAATAAAAGCTGTACCAATGATTTACTGTAAGGCGTTGAGAAGAGAGTGGTGCTTCTTATGGTTAAACCAGCAAAGATCTGTAGTGCGATCAACTCATCATCCTAATCTGGAAATCTGGGTTACCTGGATGTTGGGATACCTCTATTTACAGGCAAAAATAACTGAAACAGGCCAAATTTGTGTAGCCGTGACAACCTATATATGACTACCTCTGTCAATTGGCATGTTTTTTCAGGGTGGCTGGACTACAAATTCCTTGTAGCAACAAGGAATTTGGTCCTGTTTCAGATTGCATACTAGAGAACTGAAAAAATATATACCTGGATCTGGTAAGCGATAGCAAGAGTGCATCTAGGATTGCTGATCTACAGGAAATATAGTGAAATATATAGACACAGCTATAATACTCTGTGGAAGATGTAGTTGCATGGTGATAGATAAGAATGGACTTCTTGTTTGTCCCCAAAAGGGGACCATAGCCTGTGGAAAAATAAGTCACTTCAATCAAAACTGTATCCTCACTATTCTCATGTCATGTATTGACAGAAGAAAGTCCTGGAGTTCATCTGCTATTCTTTACCTGGGGAATTACTATGCCTTAACCATTGCCTGCCTTTCTTGGTTTCCTTGGGATAAGTGTGTTCATAGATGCTTTGGAGGGACATGACCATAAAGCATTTCATGTTTGTTAAAACACACACACGCAAAGCACATTCCTGATTATGTAAAGGAACAGGTAAGTGTCCAAGTTAACAAAAACAGTGCCCCCATGAAAGGTTGTGAGCTGGAAGATTGAAAGACCCCACAAAGCCATTAAGTCCAAGTGACCTGCCTCTGCAGAAGTAATTCCAACAATTGCTTGACGTTTGTCCTTTGCTACATTCTCCATCATTTTGTCAGTGCTCTTCAAGCAGAGACAGCTATTGAATGTTACAACAGGGGGAGAGTGACTCTGTTCTTGAGCCCTGGTGTGAAGGCTTTGCACACATGGATCCAGAATTGCCTTGGCTCTTTCTGCAGCCACGCTGAATCAAGCCATCTGCTTCATTCAACTACTGGAGGAGAAACATCTCAACTTGGCTACCAAGAAACCCTGCCAGATAAGTAAATACTTCTGAATTAAGGCTTCATAGACAATTTATCACTATTGCAATGAATTCTGTAATATGTAGTAATTGCTGCAAGGTGTAGTAGATGTATCCTGCTGGTCCAAAGGCAACTGAAGGTAAGAGGAATTCTCCCATTGTCTTGGATGCGCTTTGGATCACACCCACAATTATCACAAAATTGTGTAGTTCTGTTTCTGGACATAAACAAGGATTTCCTCATGTTAGACAGATTGCAGATGTCAAGAGTCTTGCTCCTGCCCAGGCAGATGTTGATTTCCCAGAAAGTTACTAGGACATGTTGTTTTGCGAGGATCTGGGCAGGCTTGGTAGCTGGTTGAATGTAGAGTGGAAGAGTCATAGGAATCTGACAGGCAACTTGACAGCCTGTTGGGCAGGTTGCTGCAGCTCTGGGCTTTAAATATGTATTGGAAGCCAGGAGCCTAGGAGCATTGGCTCCTGAGCCCCGAGACTCCCATTCATCTGGGACTTCCAAGTTCCTGTCTTTGTATTATACAGCCAAGTGGAATTTTAATTAGAAACTTCTCCAAATTGTTTGATAATTTTTGAAACCCTCTAATTTCCTTCTTTTCCCTCCAAATCAGAATGAAAACAAACTCCAGAATATTAAAATAATGGCTGTGCCAGAATTATATGTCTTCATCCAATACTACTTTGAAATTTGTATCACAATAGGGTTTGTGACTGAGCTATGTCACGTTGCATCATGCTATGTGAATGACAGCCTGAGATTATAAGTGCTCATCACAGCGCTGTGTGTGTATAAAGATGTTCTGAGTTCTGCCAAAAACCAGACGTGGTCGTTTGGGAAAATGTATATTTGCTAAACTGCAGAAGCAGTAGTTAGGGGCAAGGCAGTGTATTTGTTCTCCGTCAGCCTACTATTGTTGTGGTTGCTTGTAAGAGCTAAAATGTGACAATGGTGGTGGTGTACGGTGCATTTACTCAGTGGGCTGGTATGCAAAATCACACATCTTCCTAAAGGCAGCTGAGCTGGTAGCTACTATCAGCTCCACACTGGCCAACTCTGGCATAACGGCTGATGAAATGGGCTGCTGAAGAACTTCTGATTACCTTTGACTGTGAGTTTGTAGCAAATGACATCATTTGAAATTAAGGCAGGCAGTTCTGCGGTGAGCTGCATGAACATCCCCAGATGTTCCTGGGGTACATACTGACTGTGTGTTGTGTGCCCCAGGCAGTGCCCTGTGCTCTTGTGAGGCTTTCACGCTTTGGCCACAGCATGGCATTTGCACCATGGCTGCTCCGTTGCCTTTCTGATAAAACGTGCCCTCTCTTAGGAGGCTCAAGAAGCTAAAGAGGCCTAAATATGACAAAAAGCTACTGGACCCTGCAGAGGGATTGCTGGGAAAGACTTTGTGCCATCTCTGAGGTTGGAGAAGATGATCCTGCTAACATTAAAATAAATTCTATGAATCTCAGGTTCCTGCTAGCAAAGAAAGCCACTCTACCTGTTTAGGAGCACATTCTGGTTATTCACTTAGTGGAAGTGTCCATCTCTCACATCCAGGGGAGATCCCATGAGCAACAGGACAGTTCATCCATCAGGCAGGCTCTGGGACACCCCTTCGTTAGGATTTGTCCTGATCTGTGGAGATGCTTTAATAGTTGATTGGATAACTCCGTTTTAAAAGCCTGTGCTGCAAGCTGAAGTGGGATGCAGTCCTCGCTAGAGACTTTTGCTTCTTTTCCACTATGCAAAATAACAAAAAAGACTAATCTTAAAACTGCTCTTAATGAGTATAACCAAAATATTAACAGTAGTAAACAAGAATACATTTGCTCATAACTTGTCATATCAGTGTAATAAATTAAGCCAGAAACACATTAACATTTGACAGCTTAAACAATGCAGGAAAAAATACAAACCTCACAGGGACTATGTGAAGCATGTTGGCAGTTTAACAGACATTTTGAGATGTAGATACATATATCAACCTTTCTGAATTTAGTCTTGATAACTCCTTTTCCTCTGTGTGCCAAAACACTGCTGTGTGAAGACTAATGAGTTCCAGATTTGTTTATCTTTGGTGGCTAAGGCAGATTCATGAGCCCCTTGAACCTCTTTTACAGCGGCCATGTGATACCAGCGAGCAACACCAGAGGCAGAAACGTCTCTTTTATGCTGATGGATATACGGTGTGTTAAAAGATCTTACAAGAAAGATGTGCTTGGCCGTCTGATACGAAGGACCATGTCAAATCTGTTTTGGATGATCTATACGAGTGAACTGTCCTGCCTGTTAGCTTTCATATGTGTTTTATGTTTATGTTCAGAGGTGTAATAACAAATGCTTGGAATAAATCTCGCACGTGAAATAGGGATTATTATGTCTAACAGCAAGACTTCATGTCGTGCACTCACCAGATTTTTGTATGGGTAATTGTTTTCTTCCAAACTGTTTTTCATATTGTGCGTGCTCTCAAATGAACATTGTAGCTCCGGAAGACCCTGGGCCACCAAAGTGAGACTTCATCCTTTTGCTTTTCCCCTATTTGAGCTCCGCCTTATTTGGCTCTTAGGTATTTTACTTTTCCATTAATCGCCTTTTTTGTTTGTTTTAATCTTTGCCTTTATTTACAACTGTGGCCGTACCAGGTGAAAGGAGGGGTTATGAATATGCATCTTTATCAAAGTTAACATACAACATTTTGTGTAGACTTCTGTTGAGAGCAGAGCGGAGCATTTTCCTGCTGGGGGTCCAAGCTGTTGGTTTCTTTGTGCACTAATCTTTGCCCAGTTCTGGAGAGGGTGGTTTAGATCTATCATCCCCTCAAACCCATGACTGGTGTTTGTCTCTTGCCAGGACAAAGTTGGTGCAAAGGCACCTTAACTTAAAGCAGAGAATGCTGTGTGAGAGTCCCTGCGGTGGACCTGCCTCTCCTGCCGTGGCACCAGAGTTCTGCCCGGGGACAGGAGGGACAGCCGAGGCATGTGGCCAGCGATAGCTGTAGGTAACAGAGAGTACGTTTAAACAGCTTTGATAAACACTTGACTTTCTGCCTTCAGATTTCTTATTCATTATTAGCAGTATAACAGAGGCTCTAATGCACTTTTTCCTTAGTTATGGTCCAAAAATACCTTTTTTCTTTGAATTTAAATGTGGTGTATATGTTTAAGTAACTTTGTTGGGTTTTTCCTGTTTCAGCAGATGCTATTGGACTAGCTACTTCTGCAGAGAAATTCCTTCCTTAGCAGAGACTGCTCTGTACCCTCCTGTTTCTTGTAAGTAATATCTTCTCATAATTTTTGACTGGTGGGGCCAGGTTATATTTTTTTTTAAATAAGCAGCAAGAAAAGTCAGTAATAAATCCTCCCTCCCCTCAATTCTGATTTGAGAATTAGAAAATCCAAATGCAGCCAGAACCACGCAAGACTTTCTGTACAAGTATGATGGCAGGTAACTGTGTCCCGCACAGAAGGAGATGCAATGCATATATGTCCTTGTAGGGTGCGATTTGGGAAGGAAGAGGAAAAGTAAAGAAAGTTGGTTAGAAAAACTGACTTATGTATAAGGAATATTTCTGGGGTTGTTTGTAAGAAAAGCTTACTTGCTGTTTGAATATTTAAGAAGTAATCTAACACCTGGAGTGGTCTTTTTCTACTAACTAGCCTTTAGCTCTTTCTGATAGCGATACTAAACCGAGGTCAGAATTTATTGCGTAATAAAGAGAGGTAACAAATGCTTTTGGGGTTTCACTGCTCCTGGATGTCTCTGTCGTTCTCTCTGCACAACACACTCCTGTGACAGCCCGCTGGAGCCTGCAGTCCCCACGTGTTGTGCATTGTATGAACGCACGGTGAGAGACAGTTCCTGGCCTGAAACGTTTACCATCTTAATGGATGTGGCAGGTGAGAAGTGGGTAGCGGGTGATTTTCTTTTATTATAAATGGACATCTGGACTGGTGAGAAGGGGAAATGATTCAGCCATAGGCGGGAATTTTGCCCGCTCCGGGTGCTCTCAGAGTCTCCACTCACAGGTCACGCTGCCTTCTCCAGCTCTCTGTTTCATGGATGCAAAAGCAACCGTTAAGTATGATTTTCTAAACAGAAAAAAAATCTAAAAATTAAAAAAAAGCCATCTCATGTAAGAACAGTAGTCCATTTCTCTACCACAAGTGATGACTGTTCTTGTTCCAGTAAAAGCCAGACCTCCTCATAACATACCTTATAACCTGTTAATTATAATTTCCTTCTCTAACACTTGGATCACACTACTAAATATTTTTAAATATCTATATATGTGTTTTTTAAGCTGATGGGTTTGGGTTACACCTTTTCCATATGCCCAACCCACACAATCCCATCAACGCTTTCACACACCAGTCAAACACTCTATATTTGTGTGAAACTCACTGAAGGAAAAAAATTCCTATTACTACTACTACTAATACAAATTCATTTCTCACAACTATTAGTATTTTCCTGAATGCCGCTGAATGAATTTACTGCAATTGAATGTCTAACTTTTGTGTGGATTCAGTGAAAGATTTTTGATTTATATTCATAATTACTCCAGTCCCATCACCACATGCCTCATTTTTTCCTTTTTGCTCCACAAAGCTCCCTTTACAAAACTTAATCACTTTCTGTATGAGCAATCCCCTAATACATTTTATATTCTGTTGTTGCTGGGAATGATGTTCTGAAAGTTGATATACATTGCAACAGCAGGTGTTAAGACAGGCAAGTAGGGAACAAAAGCTCTTAGTGCATGAAAAAGTCTAATAATAGACAATTTGTTCACCTGGCACTGGCTGCATAAGCATTTGAGATGAGCTCATTGTTATTTGGCGATGAGCTTTCTGCTGGTTGCACGGATGAAAATATGGAAAATCCAGGTTGTGGAAACAAAGGTTTGCTAATATTAGAACAGCATTAAATGGTGCATGATAGAGTTTGGGAGGTCGCAGGGTGAGCTGCGGGGTTTAAAGCAGTGAAACACTTCCATAACTAGGAAAGCAATCAATAAAGACACAGTTGTGTATATTCTTGCAATAAAATTACATGTGTAAACATTTTCAGTAACTCTACAACTGGGCAAGCTGTTCAGAGCAGGTTTGCACTCAGAAGTGTAGTTCAAGCTTTTTCTAGGCTCGTTGAAAATGTGGTCATTAGTTAGGGAAGCTCACCATGAAAAAGCAGAGTTAAGCAATCCGGTCAAAATTGAATCATCAATCAGTAAAGGCAATTCTCCACAGTGGTCCTGTGGGGGCTGCTGGAGTCACGGGGCAGTGCTGGGAGCACCGTGACGTCCCGCTGGAGTCCCAAGCATGAATACGCAGGGATGTGTGTCCAGACCCAGGGCAGTCAGTGGGAGGAAGAGGATGCTAATTCCTGGGAGCCCACTGAACACCTCCCTGGTGGTGTTGGTATTGCAAGAGCATTTGGGAAGTTGTTGTCTTGGGGAGAGGAGCATCCCTGCTCTGGGGGAGCCTGGAGGAGGGGAGAAACGGAGTCTGCACTTGGCTGTGGTTCCCATCCATCCCTCAGAACACGCAGTGGAAGCAGTGTTTCGGTTAAAAAGGGCAATGCCACAGCTGAGTATCCGTAGAACACCACCTCCTTAGTGTGTACCCTGCCCCTAGAAAGAGGGACATATGTGTTTCCCTCAGAACAGACAGCAAAATAGGCATCCTTACCCCCCAGGTGCCTTTTCACATCCAAGACTTCTAAAATTCTTGAAATCACATTAATTATAACATACCATTAATTGTCATGTTTTTGCTTTTGAAGAGCAAAAATCCCTCTGATCTTTTGGAGTTTCTTTGCTTTCCATAGGAAATGCTACAGGACGCCGAACCTATTTACTCCTCTGAGCCATGCACGCAGTTGTTCGGCTGTATCCCAGGGAGAAGGAGGACGAGGAGACTGAAATATGACTGGACCCCTTTCCTTAGGCTGTGGAGATGAACCCTACTCCAGCGGTCACAACTGGTGAGCTCCCTCTTGGCTTCCATTGTACTAAAACTTTGTCTGCTTCGCAAAGTCAGGTTGACCGTCTAGTTCAGTTGTCAATCAGAAATCTCAGTTCCTCAAGATTATGGCTGCAGTTCTCAGGAATCAGTAATTTTACCGTCTTTACAACTGCCATGTGACAGTAAGCCCTTAGGACCATGCAGTGCATTGGGCTCTCTTTCCAAAGCATAAATTATGCACACGTTTTGGGTCAAAAGCCACCTCTCCACCTCCCTATTAAGTTTAAATTATCATGGATTGACAGATGTATTGCTGTCATGCAGGGCTTATCTCACACTAGTGCTAGTCATCAGCAGCAGGTCTGGTATTGCAAACATTTATGGCAAAGTTAAGCTCATCCAGCAAGAGGTCAAGATAATCCTATAGCACCAAAAATAGTCCTAATTAAAATACTGGGCACTGATGACTTTAACAAATACTTCATAAGTAGGCAATGGTTTAAAAAAATAGTATATGCCTGATATCTCACACTTCAAATAGTGAATATGCTGGAGAAATTTGTAAACGTTTAACAATCAGTTCATGTATTGCTTGACCAGAGCAGTTGTGCGGTGATGGCCCTTGTGCCAGTGTGCAGGTCTGTTTGGCCCATATACGTGTCAATGAAAAGCTGAGGACCAAAGAGTTTGTTTCGTCATATCATATAAGTTGTTTTTGTTCTCTCTTTCATTTTTTTTCTTTTAAAATGTCATCTGGAATTTAGCACGTAAGTGTTTAGGTATCTAAAGGGAGGCCACAACACTGCAGAGAGATCAGATTGCTTTCCCTTGCAAGACTCCCCCCTTTGCATTCCAGCCTGACAAAGTTTTGTTACAGTTACTCAGTACATAGATAACAAAATGCTTTAAATACTAATTAAAATAGATGATGTTTAACTGTTGGCCTATGCCATTTGTTTATGATGGAAGACAGCAGCGAAGCAGATTCATCTATTACCATTATCAGCAGAGGGTTTTTTTTCTTCTTTTCTTATCCAAGCAATACATATGTACAGGCACTGACTTGGTTCTTGTAAACAGCCTTGTTTCCAACAGAATCTCTTCCACCTTTCCACCATCTTATCTTTCAATTCACCCTGAATCTACCTTAAAACAGTACGTTCCAAGTTCCCTGGGTTTTTTTATACTTGAAACTTTATGTTGGAATTGTTTCAGGCCAGAATGCTTCCAGCCTCATTCTCTGTATGCAGAGGCCCATTCCCATTAATCAAAGGAAAAGCTGAGTAAAGTGGTACTATCCACATTCTCATTTTGGAAAATTAAAAGGCAGTATTGTTATTAAAAGGCAGTTCTGCTAAATGTTTTCTGATGGAGGGAGAATTGGGACACACTACACTGTCCGGTGACTTTGCCAAAAATATGACACCAAGAGACACGATAAATGAATGTATAAATAGTAATTGTTCTGAAAGGGGTAGTCATAAATCACGAAGTGAGTTGCATCACATTTTTTTCTCAGCGATACTTGAAATGTGATCTACCTTGCATTAAAAGAAAATCAGATTTTCTCTTTTGGTTGCATTGAAATGATATAGAAACTGGAAACCCAATTTCCCTGAAGCAGAATCCTATGCAAAATATGAAGCTCACAAGTAAACACTAGACCAATTTTTGCGAAGAGGGAGGGGTTTATTGAAGACTGGAAACCAGCAATTTCTTGGAGTAAGAGGTTATTAATCATGCAACGCTTAGGGTTAGCAAAGTTCTGGCCTCGAATCAGCAGCTCACTAAAACAAATTGAATCACTCCAATAAGAACAAATAAGTTGCTCTGCAAAGTTCTGCAACAGATCTCAAAAGACCTTTTCCTTTGCAAAACAGCCTAGGTTATGCTGAAAAAGAATCCTGTTATTTGTTGTGATCATTTATCAGCAGAATTTGACCTGTCTTGTGCTTTCTGCGTCAATATTCTTCCCTGGGTTCATCTACTGTCCTTTGGGATGGAGAAATTAGCCAGCAGTGTGCCCGGGTGTCCAAGAAGGCCAACAGCATCCTGGCCTGTATCAGGAATAGTGTGGTGAGCCGGACTAGGGAAGGGATCATCCNATTACCTGCAGACCACCTCTTCCCTTTTTTTGCCCTGAACATTAGTATGTGCACAACCTGGGAAGCAGAACTGCTGAAAAGCTGGGATCTGACAAGCTTGTAGCATGGCTGAGCCCTGGACCTAATCAAAAGGTCTTTCTTCCTAATGGATAGGGCCCTGTGGACGTGCCCCTGCAGACTTGATCCAACTCTCATTTAGTTATTAGACTAGATACCGGATTCATAAGGCACTTCAAAGCCTGGGTCCTCTGAATTTCCAGAAATCTTCTAGCCATCTCCCTTTTCTCTTCCAGGGGTCTTACCAAAACCAAGGTTCTGCTGTGCCTCTAAGCAGTGGTGTGTAGGTTGGCATCACCAGCTATAATTCATTGTAATTACATTTGAAAGCAGTCCCTTGATAAGATTTGGAAACAGGGACCAGCTCAGTTATGCAGCTATGTGGCTTGATTTTATTTGCTTTGGTTTCACAGTCTGCCTCTTGTCCTGCTTGTTGTTTGTCACACTCCCTTGTGCTCTGGTTTAGATCAAAAGAGCTCTTCTACGCTTCCTGTTTGTATAGCTTAGGATATAGGGACAGCCCAGGAAAAAAGCCCAGGGCCTTGAAAAACACAAATTTGCTTGGAGAAAGCCAGTTTTGGCAAGGCAGGGGAAGAAGAGACTTGGCAGTCACAACGGGGCTAGAGCAAAGGGGGTATAACTGAGACCTGGTGCACCTCTCCAGCCCTTTCATCAGGTTACAAGAGGAAACCCAAATGTTTCTGAGCAGAAACATTTTCCATCAGCTTCAAGTCCACCTGGGGCTACTAAAAGACTGCTGTATTTTTTGCATTGCTATAAATTTGAAGTGGTCATGTGATCAGTTACTTTGTCTTCCAGTATTACTCTGGAATAGCAAATGTGTCTTTTTTTCACTGGGTACCTGAACCCCAGCTACATGGTGTAGGCAGTCGAGATGCTCGGGCAGCCTTGATGTGTGTACGCGATTGATGCACTTTCTGATTCCATAACTCATTCCCACCCGATGCAGTGATTTCCTCAGCAGCAGCAAAGCTAATCTGGTTGCCAGACTGACCTATGCAAGGCTGAGATTTCCGAAGCTAAGTAGCAAGAGTCGAAACTCTTGGTAATTTAGCAGTTAGCTGAGTATGTTTCTTTAGTATAGCCTGCAGGTCAGCCATTACCTGCTAGTAAATAGGTAATAAATAACCACTAACAGTGTCAGCTTCCTCCTATTTATTCTCTCATACTATATTCTCAGTCTATTTGTGCCACAGGAGAAATTACTTGATTGGAAAAGCACAAGCCGCAGCCAGCTCTCCCTGCTGACGCCTGTACGAGTCTGTGTGGAATTGGTGCCTCAGGCCGTCCCTGATACCTGCAGGACCTCAGGTAAATCACTGCTGCCATAAGGGAACCTCCAGCCAACCTTGCTGTGTCTCTTGTCTCATACATATCTGCCTGGCTGACCTGGTCCCCAGCCAGGGATCATTCTCCAGCTGGGAATTTGGCTTTCCAGTATCAGTCTGGTCTTTTTACGAGAGCGAGTATGCACGACTGCCGCCTTTCTCGTTTGTTCTCCTGTATTTCTTTTGGTTTACACACCTTGGCTAAAAGGTATCTGTCAGAAGATTGGTGCAATAAATTTCATGCTGTATGTCCAGTAAATGAAGTATTTTCTGCCCATTATTCATTCACCTCCCAGAGTCAGACAGATAGTTTGTATTAATAAAATATACACTAATATCAAAACATTTTTCAAGCCAAATCTATTAATTACTTTTTCCATTATCTGCCTGGCTCTACACATGAATAAATGAAAAGAAGCAGAGAAGACGGAGACATGACACGATCTCTTATGTGAATCACCCTGTACATCCCAAACCATCTTCTGGGGCAGTGCTAACTAATTTATGACAGGTCACCCAATAGTTGTTAATAAGTTATTAAAATGATATAAAATTAATCCAGTAATATTTTTGGAATTAACAGGGTCTGACTCATGACTTAAACCAGCCTGTTTATTTCTGGCGAAAGGGGCCCAAAGTCATGGCCAGTTTCAAGCTCTATGCTCAGAAAATTACATTTTTCCCTGCATGCGGGTAGATGTTGAATCCATCCTTAATATTTGGGAAAGATTTAGCAGTGCATTGCTTCACTGTGCAGTCCTTTTCCTCACTGGAAGGGACGAGCCATTTTGTGCCCTTCCACTGCACCTATAGGAAGTATTGCAGATCCCAGTTTTCTCTGGAACACCCCAGTGACATTAAACCCTCTTACATTTCCTGGCTTGAGGATTTGACTAACTGCTCGAGTCTGAATTTGGATACACTGAGTTCCCAGAGGCATGAACGCAGATTGGAAATCTCACTAACATCACGGGTCCTTGCTGAAGGTGCGTCTAATTATTAAAATGCATTTCCCCTTCACCAGTGGAGGATGTCTCTATAAATGTGTGTTCTCAGTGCATCCCAGATCGAGAATATCTTCTCTCCCTATCCTCTAAAGCCTTCATGTTTCCTGCTCATTGCATTAATGGGTGGCCATGCGCTGTGTACTCTGCTTGCCTCTGTTTGAATTTTGCATTGAGCTTTCAATTAGCAGGATTCAAACTGATTATTCTGGCAGCGCTTTCCCCCCCAGAAATCCAACTCTTATGGCACATCAATTTTTAAAAAGGTGCTATTGATACTTCAGGAGTTGTCAGGGATCCGCTCTGGTGTGCCTAAGGATGAGGGAAGAAACTTGCCTGGCATTAGGATAAAACCGCTTCCCATAATCCTAGAGTCACAGGGACGTGGGATGGCAGGATCCTCCTGGAAGAGACCTGTTTTTGGAGCCCCTAACCAGAAAACTGGGAATCTGGTAAGAAAGACTGGTAGAATAAGACTCAATTCAAGCATAGGGGATATTTTGGCAACAATTCTTGAAAAAAATGCATGGATATTGGGTGGGCTCTTGCATCCCCAACTTTGAACAGTTTGAAGTTTGACAGCCCTCATGTCTTTCATTAGTCAAGGATATTTACTTCATTTTCCAGCCATTTTTCTTCCTTTTGTCACCTCAGCTTTGCTGCCTTCAAGGAAACAATGTATTGTAGAGAGCCTGCTTTGCCCTTAGGAAGCGTACGGCGGGTTATTGAGCTCTGGTGCTGTTCTACTTCTCCTGATGATGCAGCATGAAAGTCAGCCACTACCTATCTGTAATCCAACCTATTCGGTCTAAGCAAAGTTAACCCTTTATTTGCTGAGGGAATTGCCTCTTGCCTGTGATGGTATCAGTCACACTGAAATTTCTTCCTTTAAGTCCCAGCGTGCAGATATAAACCTGCTGCCTCGGTGGCGTGGTCTGAAAGACACACGGTCAGTTCAGCCCTAGTTTCTCCTGAAGGAAGTTCAGCTAAGCCTCCTGACCACAACTATCTAAAAATATTTGGAGCCTTTTTGTTCACTATACATAATTCTGATAAATGCTGTCATTATTCTAAGCTGTTCCTGTACACGTATATATTGTTTTTGCAGTGTTTGAGCTATTAGTGTTCTTTTAGTGATACGGCAATATTGCAAATGCTGGTGTTGTTCATAGAGGTGCAGTTGCCTCATGTTAACACTTCTGCAGACTACACTTTATCTGATGAGAATGTTCCTGGGAAGTGAAGCCGTCAATGGTTTCAGCACTCGGGGAACTATTTGTATGCAAGATTTGATTTTTCATTTCGGATATACCCAAGAAAAAAATTATGTAAAGCTAAACCAGCTTAAAGGTGGTTAAAGAGGTGCTGAGGTTGGAAGACTGCGTGGGCTTGCGGGTACGTACTCGTGCCTCTCCAAATTCTATGATGTTTGTGAAGTCTCCATTGCTTAGAATAATCTGCAAGTGCCCACATCACAGCGCGGTGCTTCAGGGCTGGGCTTACTCCAGTTAGACAACCCTGACTGGAGAAAGGCGAGAGCTGCCAACAGCACATTTTGCAGATGCCCACTGGCTCTGGAGCCTGTCCCCAGCCCCATCGGTGTGAAACAGCCCAAATATTACTGACCCTTCCGGGCATGATGTAAAAAACCATCTGTATGCAACAGCTTTAGAGGAGGCCTGATGGCATGGGATTTGGAGCTGGGTGGAAGGGAGTATATTCTGCCACTTGATTTATTGGCTGGTCAGAATAATTTGCTTTGTTGTGCCGGAGGATCATTATGTTGCCAGGTGTTTATTCCAATTGGACTGTGAATCTAGCTAATTGCCAGGGCACCTAGAGCTCGTGAATAACCTTTTACGAAAACAAAATTAAAACTTAACCTAAAAGTACAAAACAACATGAAGCATCTTGCAAAACAACCTTCTTTAGCTCTTGATTGGAAGCCACAAAGCAGAACAAGAATTGTGCACGGGCTGGGGTTGTGGGCACAGCAGCATGTGCCGAAACAGAGCTTTTGTCCTCGATGCACAGGTAGGACCTGTCTCAGGGCTGTATCCAGAGATGATACTCATCGTATTCTCATCTCTGCATGAGTACATGGCTGCCCAAAACCAGGGACCCCTCTTCTCTTCCTCCACTTCCAAAAGCGGGAGGATGGCAGAGGGGGTCAGTAATTCACCTGGCAGAGAAGGGAGAGCCAGGAGCAGCTGGAGGGATTGGGGTCATTCCACAGGTCCCAGTGCAACCCAGCAGACAGGGCCCAGGGCTGGGATGCTGGTCTCCCGGATTTTCTCATCAGCTCTTCCAGCACCCAGTCTGCCTGGCCTCGCTGTTCAGCATCTCTCTGCTTGTCTGCCTGCTCTCCTGATGGGGACCACATGTGTGGTGGGGACAGTTTCTGATACCCAGCACAAGAAGGATTTGCATCACCTGATGCATCATCCCCCCCGGGGACCTACTCATTCACTCAGTTGAGGCAGACTGTGGCAGACTTAAACTTTGGTTTATTTATACTCTTATTCTAACAGGTTATAGGTGGTGCCTTTTTTTTCTTCCCACATTGCTAGAGCAATTGTTAAATGTTTGAAAGTGCCTGGGCACGTCTGAGGGAGATGTCCTACTCGGTCTCTTAGGAAGTGATAACTTTCCTTCAGCTTTCTAGCAATGATGCAATAAATTATTACTCCACCATAGAGTTTAATTGCACAGTTAAATACATCGTTTACAAGGCTTTTAGCATGCTCTGCTAAATTCTCCAGTTTTTCATCTAATCTCTGTGGGCCGTCGTTACATTTTCAGAGACCTGTACGGGTTTCATTCCTGTTAAACGTATTGGTAAATCACAGCAGGAGAAAAAACCTGACACATTTCCCTAGAAATTTTTGCTGCAGCCTGAGCTCCTGACCTTGCGCCTTCGTGTTCACTAGGTCAGTCGGTATGCCATTTGTCATTGCTCTTTAATTACCGTGGAACCTCTAATCCAGGCCACAAATTCCTCCCTGCCCATACTTCTTTTTACTTCAGAATGCGTATCTAATAGCAACCAAGGACTTTTCCGATTTTCTCACTTGGAATCTGTTTTGGGAACTTGGAATTGCCATCTAACTGAATCAGTAACATCTGTGACTGCGGGGCAGCTTGAGTGGGAATAGTTAGAGGGTTAGACAGATTTCCTGCATTTTAAGGCTCTCTTCCTCTGAAGAGACTGCTTTGGGACAATCCAATTGCATTTAATGCCACTTCTTTCCTTTTTCTTTTTTTTTTTTGTGTTGTTGTTGTTTAACCCTATCTTTTCTCCTCCTTTCTTCCTCTCCCCCTTCTCTCCAAGTTGTTCAGGTTTAAGAAGTAAAAATTATTTTAAGGAACCACGCCAGCGTTTTGAAAAGTTTCAGTTTCAAACACATGAAAAGGAAAAGTCTGAAGGGATTCCTAGAACTGTATTGCAGCTTGCAGGTATGGCTTTGATTTTCCTTTTGGCAGGCTTTCGCCATTCACTCTTTCATTGCCCTTCCAAGAAACACTGCTGGGTGCCTAAAGACCGGTACGCTGCTTACACTTGGCAGGAGAAGATAACAGCAAAGCTACAGTTTGTGCTTTGAAAGATTAAAAGCAGCATTTATTCCTTACAGTACTTTCAAACTTCCTCAAGTTAATTTAAAAACCATTTTAGAAAACGTTTAACTCCTAATACTGGATTATTTTGTTTTTTGAATTCTGCACACCCCATACCTGTTATTTAAACCAAATAAGAGGTGGATTAAAGTCAGCGTAATTCTTTAAAGTGCATTAACTGCTTTGAGCAGTCCTTTCCCTCCCTTGGAAGGAATACCTTATGCCTCCATGACTGGTCTCTTTATGATATCTCTGTAAAAGTTCTGGCAAGAAATGACCATACTTTGAGAGCAAATTTCCATTTTTCAGAAACTCTTTGCTCCTCCCTCCCCTTTTTGATGGTAACCGACCTTGTGGCTAGTCAAGTAGACAACAAAAGAGTCCCTTCCCCGCCTTGTGGGGCAGCTGATAAATTATTCATACAACTAATGAGGATTAGGAATTTTCAGGCAAACTGTGATGGCATTTTTAAAGGCTTGCATCACTTCGGCAATGTTTCTCCCACACCTGCATGCTTCAGGCAATCAGGTGTTTAAAATTACCAATGCAGAGCTTTGCCCCTCCTCCTCCTGCAAGTGCTTTGCCCAACAAGGGAGTCCTGTGGCTATTTTGTCTGTTTGTCTGCGTGAGGTTTTTTTCCGCGCTAATTAGCGTGAGGGGAAAGGGGAATCCGAGAGGGCTGTGTTAATTAGCAAAAGGGATCACATACTTTGCCTTATATTCATTTTGAAATGACAAGTCACAGGTGCACTTCTAGTGGTGTTGGAATGTATGTTAGCATTTAAGGTCCTTTCGTATTTTTTCTTCCTTCCTATGGATTGATCTTACTTTAGTGGGAGCGCATCAGAAAAAAAAATATCTCAAAGTAAGGAAGCTCCTGCTGAAGCGAAGAGTTACATGATGTGAAAGGGCTGATTATGTTTATATTACATGCTCTCCTGTGAAAACCCAAGCCCCCCAGCTAGCAGGGGAAGAAAGGTCACTGGAACTGAAGAAACAACTGACTCAGTATCTTAATTCTGAAGGAAATGAGCCCTTTGGAGATGAGAGGGGTTTTCTGATCTAGTTCAGTGCAAGGCACGCAACTATGAAAATAAGCTTTTCCTGTTATGTTGGAGAATAAAGCAGCAAATCAGAAGGACTAAGGATTGAAAGGCAAAAAAAAAATCATCACATCTAGTTTTGGTTTTATCTTTAAATTCTCCACAGATGATTGGCAATGCTGTGTCATTCTCCCAGATTATTATCCACAGCAACCTTAAGAAAAAAAATGAAGAGTGAGACTTTAACAATAAATGAGATCCTTGCTGTATATGATAGCCAGACTTCCATGGCTGGGCTGTAAGGAGCCTTACCATCACTGGTCTGCCTGATGGCCTTGAGTCCTGAGATTCTCATACCTCCTTTTGTACCCACCACACATGAGCATTTGAATGCAAAGGAGATGGTAGCCAAGGCCTACTGTTTGAAAAGCACTATAGAGCAAATTTGGTACATAAGTATTGCACTTTGAATATGGACCTGAGCCTATATTTGAGCCCAAACTTGCCTTCAGCCCACACTATGGAGCTGAGTTTGCAGTGGCTTTTGCTGAATGTGTGAATTACAGCTTCCGTCACTGCTGGTCCATACCCTGGGGAACATCCTAGATGGGTTGGCAGACTTCATCTTCCCAGGATGCTTCTGTCTGTCCTGCTTGCCCTCATAGATATGCCTCAAGAGTGCAAAACCCTTTCATATATCACTTAACACAAGGGAAAGTGTGAGCTAAGGGGAGCATGAAGCAGGGATGTTTACCATAGCAGTGTGGATTTCTATGGCGAAGGTATAGATGGTGAGTTTATTTTGGCTGTAAACAGCAAAAAAGAATCTTAAACTTAGCTTCTTCCCTTACTTGGCATTAGAGGGTTACTGTGGACGTATGGACAGTTACACAGGAATGCACATGTAGTGGTTGCTAGTCTTTATCATCGGTAGTTTTGGTGAAGGCTGTGATAGCTCTTGTGGGGTTGCCAAGGGTTTAGAAATGCGCTGAGGAATCTAAATCCTCATATAAACTGCAATGGCCTCATGAAGTATGAGCACTGTAAATCTTGACAGATTATCGGTCACTTGAAACATATATACTTGAGAGCTTTGGTGCATATGGCAGTCATTCAGTCATTCTTGGACAATAATTTTGCTCTGAAATAAGGCCAATTCAGGAACTAACTACAGCTACTTCACACCGTAGCAGTAGGCACAGAGAATGCTTAATGCTATGATCGCAACAAAAGGGACCATTTTGAAAAAGCAGATCACTGTGGAAGTTGATCAGAAATGCAACAGAGGATTGTTTTTAATGGCTTTTGGGAGAATATTAAGATTTATTCCTGTAAAGACTTACTCAGCATGTTGCACAAACTCCTCTTAGCGCACTAATAAGTCAATGTGTTACCGAATGCTTAGCCATTATAATTACAGCCACATGTTGTCCTTTTTACAAATAGGTCTGGCTTAATTGCATCATTTTTCAGCAGGATTTATGTGGTCCCGTTTAATCTAAAATTAGTACATGCACAAATGAAGCACAAACTATTTTCCATCACTGAACTGTGAAATGTTCTCCAGAATAGAGATATACCAACATGTTCCTAAAAAGATGCAATAAGCAGTCAGGCAACTTTGTGATTTGTGTGTGCGTCTGCACCTATACAATTTTGCTAAAAGTGAGAAAAAATATACTAAAATATACATTAGCTGCAAAATGAACAAAAATGTCAGTTAAATGATCTAAATCAAGTAGTCTTTTTTGATTATCATCGGTAAAAAAAAGGATGGGGGAAATCATAAATCTATCTTGATATTGCTAGCTTTCAGCATTTATTAAATAAAGTAAGAGCTAATGTGTTTTATAGATTACATCAATCTATCACATGTAAATATATCACATTTATAAGATGCTCTATAGGCCAGGATTATGCTGGCCTGAATTCTAAGTTTCTATGACTAATATTGCATATTACCTATGTAGCTCTGAGGGCCTAAGGATATGCGTAGGACATAGTTGGCATCAGAGTTTGGGTTACCTGAACCGAGGTCACATACGTTTGCAATACCTACATATTGATCTGAAGTGTGGAAAGTGTGTGATTTCCAAAAGCGTTGGAACTTAGACATAAAAAAATATAAATGCATGACCAAAACCCAACCAGACCCAAAAGCCTGACACTGGAAGCAGGTGAAATCCTCATTCAATTTGTATCTAATAGGAAGAAGTTACTTTGACTTCAGTAGAGCGGAGATCTTGCCATCCAGAATGAAGATTTACTTACTGCTGTGAGGAAATCTGCTGATTTTCACTGGGTAAATCAGAAAGCCGAGAAAGGTCCCCATATTGGTTAAGCACTACCATGGAACTGCTAAGGCTTGTTCTGCCTCTAGCATGGGAGTTTCTCTGTCAGTTTGGGGGTTTTTTTTGCTGGTGTCATCTTGGTGAAAACATGTAGATAAATGCAGGTTTTGAAAGCTACTCAGTTTTGTATAGAAAGTAGGAGAAAGTCTCTATTAGTAAAATTATATGAATATTGAAAATCGCCCTTGGTTTAAATTTGATGTTCCTGATTTTTACAGGTTGAAAGTATTTTCCTTTGTATGTCTTAATGGACCAAAATTTCAAAGACTTATTTAATGCAGGGCATCTAGTGACCTGTACAGTGTCATTTTAGGCATGAGAAACATGCACCACCATGAGTGTGAATGGGTTAACGTACTTACAGACAGTAACTTGCAGGTCACTGCCATTTCTCTCTGCTTCAGCATCCCACTAGAGTAATTCACGCTCTGAAACCTTGAGGATATATCTGGTAACGTGCTGCAAACTGGAACTTCAGCTGAGCAGTCTCTCCTGAGTGAGCAGAGTGGTTCTTGCTGGCTCTCACTGTCCATGAGAGAGAGAGCTGACTGTTGATGAGTTCGGCTTAAAGTGATGTTTATGGTGTGTGTTATCCCAAAATGGAAAGATCTGATAAACCAATGGTTGTTGGCTGGACTCATTGTTCCTGGTAGGCTTTTAAACTGGATCCTTTGAGGTGACAGTTGAGGTGTGCCCAAAGTAGGGCCCATGGTTTCTCCACTGGTTCAGGACTGATGTTTGAACCACGATACCAACCGTGACCATGTCCCTGCCTTATTCTGCACATTCACAACTTCTGCTTTTCCCAAGAGCATTCATTTTGTAGATTAAAGCCAAGTTGCCCAGGCTAAGGGAGCTGCTACCGTTTGTAAACCAGGAGCTGAGCATTTACGTGGTGTTTCTCACATAGGCTTTTCCAAATGTACTTTTTTGAGAGCATATAAGTGCCTTTAGCTTGATAAGAGCAAAGGGTGATGCAGAAGTAGGATGCAGGCATCATAAACATACTTGGAAAAAACATAGGTGGAAAAGGAGGCACTGCTGAATTTGAGAGAACATTTTCCTAAGGAAACGAGATCCTCCGTGGATGTGGCACCACTCTCAGCGAATCAGGCTTGGCATAAACTCCTTTCTGTGCAAAGGAGATTTGGACCGTTTTGGCCTCTTGTGCAGGACATGCGAATCTTGCACAGAGCAGGAACCTGTCTTCAGAGCATGGAGCTTGCATCTTCCAAAATAATGGTCTACTAAAGAAAAGTTGAGGGAAAAAGGTTGCTCTGCCATCTGCTATGTAAGTTAATAATTTACAAGGTTCTGTGATTTTTGGTTACTGCCACAACGGAATGAGCCTTTTTGGTGCTGTATGTATGGTTTTGAACATCTTTGGGCAAACAGCTTATGACTCTTCGATTTTGTTGTAAAGTACTGTTTCTCTGAAGCGTGTTCCTCTCCACGCAGAGCGACCTTAGCCTGACTGCATGCCAGGGGAGCAATCTCCATCTGTTGAACACTCGTCGGATGAACTGCTGACCTACACTCATCTAACAGCCGGCAACACCTGCGAGCTGCTCAACCGTGGCCACCGGGCCACTGAGTGACATGAAGCAAGATGCACCCGCAGCAGCTTGGAAGAAACTGGGTCGCTTTTTTATAGACTTTAAAATAAGATATGAATCAAAACTCCTTCTGATAGCGGTAAAGCTGGAAGCAATTTCAAGCCTTTCTTAATCAGAAAGGCTGCTCTTGACTGTTAATTCCCAGAAACGAACACTGAAACGTTAGCCTGTCATCTGCTGACACTTTAACCACATTAAAGGAGGCACCTGGATTTGAAAGATGGAAGTTCTGCTTGGCTTTCTCAAGTTGGGTATTCTGGTATTCCTGGTGCATTTTGAATACGTAGAAGCAGCAAAACTTGTCTCAGGGAATAGAGGCATCAGCGCGGAGAGGGGACAGATGGTGTACGGTACTGAGACCAAACTACAGTTCGATGTTCTCAAAGCGTGTGGCTTCTGCAAGGTAGGAGCAGTTTTAAATGAGCCGGTGACACAGAAAGTTGGAAACTGAATGCTTAGGTATGGGATTGTTCTGATGCTGAGAGGGATGAGGTGGTCCTCTGCCCTGCCAACCTGCCGAGGGCACCGCCTTTTGCGTGAGAAGGTGGTGTGGGAAGAGCTCTTGTCCGGAGGGCTCAGCTCTAGCAGACCTGAGAGGAGCCAGTGGAGAGATCATCACCTGCTTTGAAGAATTATTAAGTCATTTTAAACAAAGGTGCGTGCATTGGTTTAGGTAAGTTCCATGTTTTTCACGGGGGAAGGTTTTTTTCCCCAACCTGCCCTGCTAGTGAATGACATTCCCTGATCTGTGAGAGTTCATAAACCCTTCAGAAAACTTCAGGCTTTTGTTATGGTAATTCGAGATGTTTTTATTTGTCAAGTAATTGTTCCTAGTGTAATTGTTTTTGCAATTAGAAAGGAATATAGATTAAATGATAGTTTTGAATTTACCAGTTTGCAGAAGATTTACATTTGATTTTTTTTCTTTCAAATTTTCAAATTTAAAAGAATTTTTTAAAATGCCAGAATCTATGAGGAGTGTTTCTTTGCCACTGACTCCTGCAGGCTGTCTGCAGCTAGCCTGGGCTGAGGCTGAGGTTGAAAATGGTACATATATGTTCCTGCAATATAAACTAATCCCCAACTTCTCCAAGTCACAGTCATGATATCCTTTTTTATCTTTTCAGAACAAGGGAAGACATCAGTTAAATTGTCACAAATAAACCCTAAACCATTGTGAAACAGCATCTGATTTCCTAGACTGATCTGAAAGGTATGCTTTCATATTTCAAAAAACCTCTCCTTAACCTCTGTTCCACTAATAGCTTTATGCTGAGATGAAGTGTAGACAAATACACAATAGAACCTAAATATCACTTTCTAATTGGAACTGCTGAGGGGTGTGTGTGCTATATCTTCTCATAGCAACCATAGGCCATGTCTCAGAAGTGGAGGCTGAATGGATCCTATGCAATGGTTTCCATGGTTGCACAGGGTTTCATGTACCCAATACCATTAATATTCCAGTCTTTAATAGAATAACTTGTGCAAAGGCAGGTTTTTCCTCTTTATTTCCTTTCTTAAATTATTACTCTGTAAATGACTGAATAAAATATAGCATGAAAGTTATTATGTTAAAACTTAAAACCTTGTTGAGATTGTTTTAGCATGAGCTCAAGCTTACAGTACTTATATATGCAAAATTTCAGGTGCCTCTTGAGTCAACACTGTAGGATTTAGCTGGTAAAATAATGATGTTTTTTTCTTTACCACCTGGTTTAACAAAAGTTTGATTGCTACTTCTTGTCTGGCAAAATTGAATACACTGACAATGGCTGACTGGTTTTGGAAGATGACACTGTGAGGCTGAGAACTTACAGGTGGCATCTCGGTTGTGATAATGTGCCTTATCTTTTATGCCCAGTAAGTTTTATGTTGGATCAATGACATATTTTTTTTTTTTAAGGGAGTGCCTCCTTTTGTGTTTTAATATTGAGTTGACTGAGATTGTCTTTGCCATTGTTGTCACCTAGGGTTTTCAGAGGCTTGTCTCTGTTTAGAGTTGTCCACTACCTCATTTTTTATGGCCTGAAAATCTCAGTTGTTAGTTGTGGTAGCTATTATGATAAGAGCACTTCGGAACTATACCTTAGCCAAGAGTCAAAGGAAAGTCCCCAGAAAACATGGATTTGCTTGGGTAGCTCCAGTTGACTGGGACTTTCATATAACTTCAAACCACAAGTGCTTAGGCTGTATGAATGATTCCTTTCAAAGTGGCAATAACTTACAGGTGCTGTCCTAGTTCTGGGACAAGCCATGGCTGAATGAGGGGTAGGATCATGGGGAAAGCTTGCTGTGGGGAAGCAGCTCTGTGTAGCTATCCATTTGATTTAGAGGAGAAAGATTCTGGCTGTTCTATTTGACGTTTCAAGCCTCAGTAGGTATATCCAGCCCTACTCAAGCATGGGGTGTAAGTATCCATCCCAATGCTGCCGAATAAAATATGCAGAGGTCTTAAGAGAGCTCTTTAGAAATACAAGAGAGAGCTTAAAGAAATTGTTCAAATGTGTGCAGCTTTGATGTTTATAATGGTTAGTTGCTACTGAGATGTAATCAGTGCTGACTTCTGGCCTCTGCTCTACAACTGAAAGCCTGTGAGAGTGCATAGAGCTCTCTAAAACTTCCAGTGATTTATCTGAAGTGTTTATTATCTGGCTCACAGATGTGTATTAAAGTACTGTTTACAAAGAAGAGTTCAGTGTGCAAAAAGGTTAAATTCTTAGCTTGCGTAAACTGTTGTTTTCCCACTGAAGTCAACAAAGTCACCTTGTGACGTACTCCAGCAAAAGATCTGGTCTCTAACGAACGTTCAATGTATCGTTCTTGGCTGCTTCCATGAATATTTCAGAGTGCGCTGAAGCTGGGCTCTGAATGCATTCATTCATAGACCACTGTATAAATGATCAAAGGAGAGGCTTCTTGATCTTGTGTGTAATAAATCCTCTGCTTTCAGGTTTACTGAACTGGAGACTCGCATAGAAATGCTTGTTCCTCACGTACAGATCAGGAAGCTGGAATCAAGTATTACTCACGTTAGACAAATGCCTCTGGAACTCCAGGAATTGCTTGGCACTTCTGGCAGAGCGCGCGGAAGCATCTCGGCTTTCATTTACTGCCGAGTTGAGCTAGGTAAGGTCTGCCTGCGTGGATCACATCTTCGGAGACATTGCTCCCTGCTTTAGGTAGAATAGTGGTAGATAAGGGGCATTTAAATGAATATCTGAAAAATGCAAGCAGAGGGAAAGGAGACTGATTTGAAAACAACCAATGCATGTTGGGCTAAGCTTATTTTTGTATTTCAAACCGCTTGTTATAGAAACGTTGCCTAGATTTTTAACAAGGGTTTATCTTAGTTTGCACATCATCTACTCTTGTTTTGCATCTTGCAGGTTTCTTTACAGAAAAGCAGTAAATCCTTGGAGCAAAACTAATGTGAAAAGAGTTTTTAGCTCATGAAAGTACGGCATTCTCCTTAGACAGAAGAGTCTTTTGCCAGCAATCCAAGTAGTTACACTCACATAAGGATTGCTTAAAAGCAACATTTTCTAAGGCTGCTTACAACCTGAAGGTATTAGTGAACTCTGTACAAGGAAGACTAACAATGAAAGTAAAGTTCAGAACTCTTTTATTCTTTTCAGGTTCCTTAAGGGGACGTTAATTCTTTCTTCAATAATGTACAGCACTGATTCATGGCATTGGCAGTGCCCAGTGAACACTTTAAAATATTGTAGCAGGGGGATTCGCTTATCTCATGTACATTTCTGTGGATGTCCCCTGTGGTACACTGGCTGAAATTTTTCAAATCAAAACCATCTTCACCAAGGACTCCTGTGATGCATATCTGCCTTGCAAAGGGCAAAGAAACAGTGACAGCTGGAAAATACAGTCTTGGGAGGCAATATTTCCTAAGAGAAATACTTTTCTTTCAGGATAAAATATTATAACTTCGAATATCAACACCTTTCATTTTTTAATTTTTTTTTTTTTTAGAATTGCTCACCTTGTTCTGATAGTGGTAAAGTTTCCCAGAAACTCTAAGCATGTGCCTGAAGGTATGCATCCACACACTTCCCGAGTCTCTCCGTAGGACACTGATGTATAAACTTATTTTCATACTTTAGTTTGTATTCTGATATATATCGCCTCTCCTCTTTCTCCTGTTAGGGAGAGTTGTCCAGAACTGCAGTTATTATCTAAACAAGAGTGGTCAGAATGGTCCATCCACAAGATGCTTTAGCAGTAGTTGAGATATAACCTCTTTAAATGTGCTATGATAGCCTGTCCTATCCCATGAGAGTTGGGGTTGTTCAGCCTGGAGAAGAGGAAGGGCTCCAGGGAGACCTTATAGCCCCTTCCAGTACCTAAAGGGCCTACAGGAAGGATGGGGTGGGACCTTTTATCAGGGACTGTAATGATAGGATGAGGGGTGACGGTTTCAAACTGAAAGAGCGTAGATTTAGATTGGATATTAGGAAAAAATTCTTTACCGTGAGGGTGGTGAGGCACTGGAACAGGCTGCCCAGAGAAGCTGTGGCTGCCCCATCCCTGGAGGGGTTCAAGGCCAGGCTGGATGGGGCTTGGAGCAGCCTGGGCTGGTGGGAGGTGTCCCTGCCCAGGGCAGGGGGGTTCAAACTAAGTGATCTTTAAGATCCCTTCCAACCCGAACCATCTTATGAAATGAAACCCTTTGTGAATTTTTTCCTTTAGTTAGTCAAACCAAACGACACCACCCTAGTAACAGGACCTGCCATCCAGGGTCAAAAGAATTACGTAGTGTATAGATTAACGTTGAAGATTGCCTGGGTACGGGTCTGCGATACCAGTACCAAAGCCCCCCATCACCACAGGAGGATGACAACTCCTTTCAGTAAGAAATCACAGATAAACCCCAGTCAATTTCAATTGGTGAGAGCAGATATTGTCTGTTTGATGTCTACTTAATGATTCTCTAGAAAAGTAGTTAGGTCTTTCCAGCGGCACCTAAGTGGTACTGATTTATTGGCCGGTGTTGTGCTTCTGGGCATGAGTTGGGATGTTATGGCTTCCTGGACTCGTCACATCTTTTTATGATCAGCAGTCTGAAGTGCCTTGCCATGCCTAAATGACATAAAAAGGAAATAGCGGTCTATCACAGTCCCCTGTCCATTATTAGCTATGCAAAGTACCTGAGGTTGCCTGACTGAATCAAATTTGTTATTTATAAAAAGGAGAGGCAGGGTAGCTTGCTAACACTTTTTTTTGCCTACTAGCTGGATCTTGATCCGAAATAGCTATGGCCACTTTTTCACACAAATAAGAATAGTTTTGTGAATTTTGAAAACCCCATGGGTTGTCACCCCTGTGGAGGGTGCACGAATCTTTCCCATTCAGAATTCAAGCTGTCTGGATGAACAAGCGCAAGGTGGGTTTTTTAAGTTTTCAAGGACTTATCATTCATGACGCACCTTCTTACACTTAACTGACATAACTAATAAAACCCAAATGCCCAAATCTGGCAAATTAGTGATTAGATTGCTCTGTTCATCTATCGTAACCTATGTATCACCCTTCTTTGAGCAGTAGTTCACGAGGTTAACAGAGAATCCTGCCCTTTTGAACGGGAATTTTGCCAGCAGCATCAACTGGGACAAGACTATTGACTGTCTGAGGCAAAGCTTACAAGATAATTGTGTTTAACTGTTAATTTTATAGCATTATCCTAGTAACTTCTTGATGCACGTTAGAGCTGCTTGATGTCTACCTATACACACCTACACGTGTGCGTATATTTGCCTTTGGGCATTCACATGCCTCTGCTAATATGTACGCAAAAGATTCACTGGACTTCCTTATTTGTAAACAGAAAATGTTTGGACTCATGTCGTGATAAAAGGAGCTATTACAAACACAATACCAAGCTGTGTTTATGCCTGCGTTTATCTTAGAAGCTGATCAATTCATCCCTGTGTACTTACAGCCATCGTTCAAGATGCAGAAACACCGAAGGACAAGGTAACGTTGCACGTTGCTAACCCCCCGCTGTAAGGATACTTCACCCTTTGGAGAACCATACGCAGATCATTACATCCTGCACTCGGCAGGATTTGTATGATATGAGAGTTGCTACCTGCCACCCGATGTGTCTCATGCTGGGAGACAGGTCTATGAAGTAATGGAGCCTGGCTGTCTGCAGTCGGGACCGCTTGCACTACATCCAAAGCAAGCTTGCCAGTCGGCAAATGCTGCATTAATCTTCAGGGAGCGTTTGTTTTGCTTGTTTTCCTAGGCTGAGTTTCAAGGAGCTGATAACGTGTTCATGAGCAGTTCTGCCGTTGCAGTCCATTTTTCAAAAAGAAGTGTGAAGATCGATGCTCCTAAGGCTGGGTGGAACGTGGGTGTGGAGGGTTACATACGCTCTTGCTTCAGTGTGTGATCTTGTGGCGCTTTTGAGTGCGTGTTAATGTATCTATGCAGGTACATTTGGGAGAGTGGAGTTATGGCTCTTTGAAGTCTGATGAGTGTTTTTAAACATATACCTTGGATATGGTCCTTCTCTATTGGCGTGAATTCTGCTAGTGGAGTTACCTCACTGCAGATGAGATGTGCGTTTGTTTGCTCAGTAATAGTCAAACCTTCAAACTGCTACAGGATAAACTCAGGATTAGAAAAGATAAATACTGTATTGCTCACAGGTTTTTAAGTATTAAAATGCCTGGAATTTCAGGAGTTAAATGACAGTGTCTCTGGCTTGTTCCCACTTGTACTTGCAGCGTTGCTGCTCCATCCAGCTGTATCACTGGAGTTACAGATCTCACAGGCGCTTAAATGCCCATCCTTCCAAGTATTTTTGCCTTTAGTTTCTCCAAGCAAAAAGGAATTTAGATACCCAAGTACCCTTTAGGATGTGGAAAATTCAAGTGTGATTCTGGATCCTCCTGGGTGTGTAGGACCTTTAAATAAGAGGCATTTTTATGGACGTTTTTTGAAGACACTTGGTGCTATTTATTGACTTGCAAAACAAAATCTAGCAATGTTTCCACAAGTCATGAGAATTTTAGCATCCAGGGTGAGAACAGAAAGATGCACTGCAATCTTGAGATCTTTTAGCCTGCTTACATACTCTGAAAGGATGTGAATGGACAGTCTGTTACAAAGTGGTGATCTTTTGTGGTGCCAGGATAACATAAATCCAATGGATGTTTCATGTGCACATACTTCCCCCGGAAGCTTTTGCTAAGAAGAGATTTTTATTTCAAATCTATTCTGCTAAGAGTGCTCCAAAAGTAGTAGTACACATAGCAGTGTATTGTTTTTTAAAGGGTATTTTTGATTAAAATATATACCCTCTGCTTAAATTTAACATGGAAGCTTACTTGGAGGAGGTTTAAGATGGGGCGAGGGAAGGGGAATAGTTCAGTGTTTTTCTGTTTTCTGGCTTTACTGTTTTCTGACTTGTAATTTTTCAGAAATTTTGATCTCGTTACTGTTACCCAAATCGCGCACCTTTTCCTAGTCGCAATAGAGATAATTAAAAAGTCAGGAATGAAAAAAAGTTATATGTTTTGAAATCCACCAGTGTGGGGGCTGGTTTCACACACATTTCTCTTTTTTTGGCTTCTTTCTTGTTTTGAATTATGTTTCTGCTCTAAAGGTCCAATCGCCTGGTTAACATATTGCTCTGGAAGGACCCAAGGCTGGTGCAGACCTGGCGTGCAGCGAGCAGGCTGGCTCCGTGGGGGAAGCTGTCATTCTTCCTCGCCTGCTGCACACACAAGCACAGGGAGAATTCCCTTGATACAGGGAAGTGTTGCGGTATTAGACTCAACATTTATTGGTGTGGTAACAGGGTAGTTCCTCCAGGCTCAAATAAACACTACAAAACCTTCCTTCTGCAAATCAGCTGCTTAAACTGGATGTAAGAGAGGGTTCAGCATCTCGCATTTTGCTGTGTACCTCTTTGTGGGAGTAATTCAAATCCTTAAGATAGGTCTTCTGTTGAAATACTTATCTGTATCATAGGGTTGGACTTTGTAAAAGGGTGATCGTGTCCTATGATGTAGGATACTCTACAGACTGCTAATAATGACAACCTGAATGCTGTCCAGCTCTTGATGGAAGGTCCCTAACGTGGATGTTGGGGTGGGGTATGCTGTGTTAGATGTGAGTTGAACTATGGGATGCAGTGCAATGCCTACAAAATACAGGCACAATTTCTCTTGTAAAACTTAGCCTCGTGATTTTCTCAAGCAAGGTTTGATTCTTTTGCATGTATTCTAGAAAAAATAACAGAAGCCCTTTGGAAAAACGAAAGATTTTCATCTCTCTTGCAATTTCTGCAGTGAGAATATGCAGACTTCAGGCTGATTACCAAGAACAGCCCAACATATATCTGAGGGTGAAAGAATAACCATGACACTTCTTTGGGACGTGACCTAAAGTTCACTGAAGTGAATGAAAAGGCTCCTGTTGGTTTTAAGTAGATCCAGCCTTTACACGGTGAACAGAAGACATGTGTCTCATCTGCTTAAATGTGAAAATGTTATTGGTAATTTATGTTGATAGAAAGAGCACATGGTAACTTTCCTCTTGCATTTATGTAACAGGAGGCAAAAGCTTCAAATGAGCAGTTCAGAACCATCAAAAATATATTTGCCTACTACCAGCATATGGTAGCGACACAACCAACGATTTGGGTGTTTAAAGAGTATTGGATGGAAGGCACAGCATTAAGCACAAGTCCCTCATTACCATCCCACCCAAAGATGATGATGTACCATTCCTGGCAAGCAGCATCATCTTCAAGCTTGCAGAAGGAGAGATGGTTCTTACTGGAACACCTGCGTCGATGTTTTCTGACTTTTAGTCAAGTGACGACTATAGTCTCTCTAAAATAACTGAGCCAGCACATGCCAGAGAGGTTACCAAGGGGTCTGCTGCAGATGGGCCAGGCAGGATGTTGCTGTCTGTGGAGGTGACATTCTCCTAGTACTGCTCAACAACGGAGCGATTAACTTGTGGGAGTGGCGGGGTACGATGTCTATAACAGCTAACAATGCATAACAGCTATTGCCCTGTGGTATGGTGAATTGAGGTTAACTTGGGCTGGAATTAATAGAGGACTAATAGGAGAAGAGAAAAACAGCAAATGACTAGCTAAAATGATTTGTGATGGACCTTGTATTTTAAAAATATCCATGCGTCAATGTGTTTGCAAAGGGATCTCTTCTATAGCCTTGTTTATCATCATCATTTTGGAGAGGAGAAATTTCAGGACTCATTTGAATTCATTTTATCTGATAGTCAAGAACCTCCTAATCTTTGATGCTCAAATAAGCCTGGCCTCTTTTGTTTTGGTTTTGTGGTTTTCTTTTTTTTGGTTAGTTTTTCTTAAGACAACATAGCATTCAAAATATTTGAAAGTCATGCAGAAAAATATTGCATAGTAGGAAATTGTGCAGGAAGAAGATGGCTGAAGCTGCTCATCTGTAATGATGCTTCATATGTCCAATTCCTGGTTTACATGAATGACTTTATTAAAATCAACAGAATTGCTCTGGATTTTCACCTGTATTAAAAAAGGTGAAAGCAAAAGAAAAAACACCAATTGACATTTTTTTCCCCTTCTTTTCTTTAGGTATGCTGATTCCATTTGTTTCTTTAGAATGCTTAAACAAATATAGAAAATGAATAGGAATGTCAAGACCCTGGGAAGAAGAATATTGAATGAGAATTTTCATGAATTGATGAGTTGAGAGCTGAGCTGGTAGCAGCAGAGTGGGATCAGTCAATGGTCAGACACCATATGCTGAATCTCCACAAATTTCAGCCATCTTTGAGACTGATACCTCATGTTACATGAGCCAGAGGAAACGTGGAACTACACAACTTGTTGTCAAAGAAACTTGCACCATCACAAAGCATCACCTCTGCTCTCCAGATAACCAGTCTACAGACAATTAACTTCCATGTGCTGTTAGTACTTTGCCTCTCTCACTTCTGCCGCGTACGTATGAAACTGTCGAGCTGAATTACACTTTATAAGGTGATAGGGAAAAGATCTAACATCTTTTTTTCCCTTTTACAGGTTTTTACAGTGCAGGGAAGCTTATTTTTACAGCCTGAAAACCAAGCAAACAAAACAAGTCCTACTACTTTTGAACTGACATCTTTCAGGTAAACAAGAAGAGCATTTGACATCATTTGCAAACATTATTACCATTTTTTAAAAATCTCTGTTTCCATAAACAGGTGTTGGGAGAGGCATAGGAACAAATTGATTACTGGAATCTGAATATTTACATTAAAGTACATCAAAAAAGAACACAAAAGTAGAAATTTAGGCCTGGGTGGAAGTCTTGCATCACCGTCTCAATTCCACTTCAGATGCTTTTAAGGGTGAGTTGAACATCGTGCAGCCTCACTGCAGACAGCAGTGTTCCCTGTCAGTGTATATACTTGAGACCTTTCCTATGATCCTTGCAAAAAGGGGCCAAAATCACCGAACTCCTTGGCGTTTCACTGAAATTTGTCCTGTGTGGACACCAGTGCTTTCCAGCAATGTAAGCCTTTTTCTATTTGGTAATGGACAAACTATGTATTTCAAAGACCTGCATAAGCTCCTGGGTGAGTGTTCACCATGGCAGGCAGCAACAGTCGTGTTCACTCCTGACTCTGCAGAGCAAGAGATTTGCAGTTTCTGTGCCAAACCAGTCAAACCCCAGGTTCTGTGCCAAACCAGTCAAACCCCACATTGCGCATCGTTCACTAGGAAATGAAAATGGTGAGCTGTACGTGACGTTGTTGTTTCTGTTCCCTGCCAGCACTTCGACACATCTGGCAGGGAAGTTCACTGTATGAAGTGTTTTCTACCTTGGTGAGAGCTTTTAATGATGTTGCTTGAAAAAGCCAGGTTTGCCAATCCCTTTGTTGTATAGTAGGCTATTCAGCTTGTTCCACACCTTTATTGCCTGACTTCTTCCTCATAGTTTTTTAATGCTTTTGTATTGTACCATTTGGTAAGTCAGTCCCTACCAAAGTCAGAGCATCAACCTTGTTGAAGGTGCTTGCATTCCTTGCAAGTAGCCAGGCAGGCTTTTTCTACAACAATGTGAATTATTCACCGTATTTATTCCATCTGGGGTTTGTATATGTGGATGTTGTCTTTGCTAAGTGTTTTAACAAATACTAAAATCCCAGGTACGTTAAGGGGATCAGCAAAATTCATGCCAGTACTAAATGAATATTTGTGGCGAGTGAATTTTAAGTATGCTGTGTAAAGCCTATAAATGCTTAAGGCGACGTTCTTCACCTAAATGGTTAAACTCTGCCCTAAGACCAATTTGTCCAGAACAGTTGAAAGTAGTAAAGAAGTGAGAGTATACTTGTAGTGAAGAATATACAGCCATGTGAGAGGATTATTTGGGAAATTATAATAGGCAGTTGAAGCCTTGGAGACGTTTAAGAGACTTCATTGCTTCCAATAGCAAATTGTTTATGGGGAGAAATAAAATTAAACCACTTCATTTTTTTTCAAGTAGCTCTAGTAACTTGTAAGATTTGTGTAAGACTCCAAGTGGAAAATGATCACCAATTATATTCCAAAGAACAACAATGAAAGCTTGGTAAGGGGAAAGCAATACTGAAGCTTCTTTAGTGAGCTCAGTAGCTTTAATTGCTGTGCTTTTCTTGGAGGATTTTTTTTTAAACTATGAGCCCATTTTCTCTTCTGTAGAAGTATTGCAGTTCATCTACAGTGGGTTTTTTCTTGTTCTTGTCTTTCTCAAACTCACATTTTAGCTGTGCTCCTCTGGCTATTAACCTTGTGGATTTCTTTAGGATGCAAGAAAGTGTGTTTCCAATAATTCATAAGCCTCAAAAACAACCCCAATGGGCTAACACCCCCCCCTTTTAACGTCAAATACAAAAGCATCTTTGTGTTCTTGTACTGCTGAGAAGTCACAGCAGCTTCGCTTCTGACTCAAGAGCCTTGGAGAGGAGCAGGTAGCCTTCTCCTTGCTGGTTTCTTGTGTGTGTCCATGTTTCGAACCAGGAGGTGGGTATTTCTCCTAAGTGGTAACTTTCTTCACAAGCTTACGCCCTGTGGATAGTCTGTGGTTTCCAAGGGGCTATCCTTGTTATCTGATAGAGGGCAGCAGTAGCGGGATGCAGAGGTGTAAAACCTTTCTGGGACAGACAGGTTAAGAAAGATTTTCATTACCGCTGAGGTTAGAGGCCAAGAGAGATGAACTAGAGAGCAGATTTTCTGCTCACAGTTTACTCATTGGTGTAAGCTGTATTTTGTCAGTAGTACAATGCGAAGAAATATCTCATTAAGCGGTTTTTTCTACTTGCTGCTTTCATTCATGGTGGCAGGTCAAAAATGTTATGGCTCACCTGGTAGTTTGAATGATCTTTCATCCAATTTTAGTCTTACAAGTTGGACTCAGCATCCTTTTAAGTACAAGCTTTTCATCAGAGGACTGGAAATGGTTACTTGTGCCAGTTAGACTTCAGGCAGTCCTGTCAAGCTGTAAAATAGGGACTTGCAGAGCCTTTGGATCTGCTGACATGCATTTCCAGCTTTTAAATCTGTAGGGCAGAGCCTGGGGGAGGAAGAGTCCTTCTATTCAAAACGCAGAGGCACGTTTGCTTAGCATCAGAGGACCTCTTTTAAACCCAAAAAGGTGGGGTGGAGGGATCCTGGTAGGGTGCCTCCATCTGCAGCAAAGTTAAATCCTGCCTCATGCTCCTGTAAGGGTCTGAAAGGTGGGTTGGTTTTTTTTTCTAATTAAGAAACCTCCTCTGCGCAGGTTCATTGATCTGCATGGACTTGCCATGGTGGAAGGAACTTTGTTTGCAGGCTTTTGAAACGAGTTGCTGAATTTGGGTTCTTCCTTTAAAAATCCTCATTGCTGATTACTACGCAGTTTCAAAAACAGACACTCTTCTGTTGGATATGGGGGGAAAGTGAAGCCTGTATCTTACCCGTAACTGTGTCATGGTGTCTGATAATTCATATTTTTTTAAAAAACTGTTTTAAAGAGAAGCATTCTGATCTTGTGAGGAGGGCAGAAGGAAGCAGGTGGAGGGGAGCAGAGATCAGGGAAGACTGTGGCATAAGCTTTCCCTTCTGTTACCTGCAGGCACGTTTAAACCAGCTGTTGCTGTATTAAAGAGTGGGGGTTTTTTAACATCTAAGATATATGCATAAAAACATGATACATTTATTCTGTCAAGTGTTTAGAAACAGCACCCTCTACTTTAAATACTTCTCAAAGGTAGAAATGACCGTAGATTTTCTCTTGCCATCTCACCTGGGTGACAACACAGGTGGTGAGGAGACCTGGCTCAGCATGGCCATTCATCCTCGGACAGGTGAGGACTTCCCAAGGTTTGATGTCCTGCCCCAGCAGAAGCTTTGTCTATGGAGTACTCTCATTAGGATTGTGCTGTCTCGTGCCCTCGTGTGGATGCCAGTCCTGAAGCCACTTCTCTTGCCCACCTCCTTGCAGAACAAAGCTGAGGGACCAGATCCCCATCGTAGACATTAGTGAAACACGAGTGAAATCAGTGGAACTGATGGTCCTAAACCCAGAGTCCAGAGCAATATTTTAAATGGGAGCAGCCAATATGATCAATTGAGAAAGTGGGCAATGCTGGACCTCAGTTCTTCCCTTGCTCCCCTCCCCTCATATTTATAGGTTTCTAATTTCCGCTGGATAATGAATATTGCTCTTCATTATAATTATGTTAAAAGGTACCAGCATGATGATTCAGAAACCCTTGAAGATATAGTCATATTTTCAGCAACAGATGGATTTAACACTGCAGATGGAGTGTTAAGAGTGCAGGTAATAACAAACTCAGCAATGTACTGTACTGAAATATAATTGGAAAGTATTAATCATATATTGGTTACTTCAGCTTCACTAAGTAGATGTTTAATTTTCATCAATCTTTTTACCAGATTCCCGGAAAGATTTCTGTGTAGACGGAGTGTGGCTTCTAGGTGAAATGATTGCCGAAGTTATTAATGACTAAGGCCTTGATCTTGCAGGCATGTGCCCATGGCTTACCCAGGCATGCAGAATAAAAATCGTTTGTGTTAATAAGGCTGTCAGATGGGGCCCCATTCATATGGCCCAAGTAGTGGTGTCACTGGTGACTAGTCAGTAGCAATAGCGAGACCTCTCCCAACTTGGGGGCAGCTGGAAACCTGCCAGCAGGAGCAAAGGGCTGCAGGATTTGGGGCAAGAATGCAAGCAATTTGAAAAGCCTCATTTATAGAGGTGAACCATGAGTATATGCCTTTGCAGGACTGGGAGTTAGCATGTAGACAAAACTGAGAAACGCTAGGTTTTTGCCATTTCTTATTATTTCCTGTAACTAAAGACCTTTTGACATTATCTCTGGTGTGCCACCTGGGGACGCAGGGAGCGGGGAGTGCTGCAGGACACAATTCCAGCTCATGCAAGGAAAATCTTCATCTGTTTTATGGCAGGAATATAAAACATGATTTTTGGTCAAAATGGAAACATTTTTTTTAAATATGTTTCTGTGAATGGTTTGTGTTCACATTCTCTGCAGGTTTAGGCAACTGGTGAAGCTGCATCTCCATTGATTTCCTTATGTTCTTTCCCTCCCCTGATGGGAGTCCATAACCATGGTGTGCCATGATGACTATGGATTGATCAGGCTTGTAAACAACAGCAGAAGCATTCAATACCTAAATTTTAAGTGCAGTGAATCACTTTGGCTGAATGCTTTGGTCTTTTGCTGAACTACTTAATTTTCTGGCTATCTGTGGACCCTGAAATTGTAAGGAAAAACAGAAATTCTCTCTGGAAAGTTGACTCTCACTTGATGGTACGACATCTTTATCCTGGCTGATGTAAAAAAAAATAAATCAGGTAATAAAATTCAATGTGACTGGAAATAAAATTGAGCATGACTAGAAACCACAGGTGAACATGCTTAATAATGCAAAATTAGTGAGCTGTCTACTTTCTGACAGGCATTTCTACTCCAGAAAGATACAAACAGGCACTGTTTGATTGACCGTGATAATCAAATAAAGTTCTGCGAGTATAAATGTCTCAAAAATACGGTGTCTTTTAAGGGTACCAGCCAAGATGACTTGTTTGTAACACAGGTCCCACATCGCTGTTTTGGGGAGGGGGCAGCTTGTTGCTAGTATTTGAAAACAAATAGTATTTTTGGAAATAACTTACACTTGGAAATAGTCTCTCTATTATCTTCCCTTCCTATTCTATCCAGGTTATGTGGGTGAGCAGCAAGCCCCAGAGCTGCAGCAGAGATTCCAGGCAGGGATGGGAGTCTGGAGGGATGATCAGCCAGGATCACCTCGGAGCACCTCCATGCAATGGATGCTGAAGGTGGTGGCACAGAGCTGTTGGAAGTGGCTGCCCAGGCCCCAGCATAAGGGGCAACACAAAGAACAAGACTCATGGTGGCTCAGTTTTCCCAGTTGGATGCAATCCCCTATACTGGTAGGATAAACTTTTCATCTTTCTGGCAATGTTTGAATTTTCCTTCTCTTCCCTCCCCATCTTTGAGAATTAATTGAATCAAAAGTGATTTAATTTGTCAGGCTTCTTATATTTTTATTTAAATCATATGTTTTGTAACTTGCTCTGCATTTGCAGCATGGAGTTTCGTTGCTTGGGAGAGGTTCAGTCTCACTGTTCACCAGCAGGACAGGACATTTGGTACTTGTTTGTGAGGAACAAGTGGGTAAAGCAGTGCATGTACACAATAATGTAACTTAATACGCATTAAGAAGCTAGGTCTAGGTCTGCTAGAGAAAATACTTGGGAGCAATAGATCCCTGTTAATAAATCATCTCATACTTTACTCTAAAAGACTTAAACTCCAGCTCAACCAAAGGGGATTGAGCAAGAGGGTGTAACTTAAATCACTGGGACCCGTGAAAGCTGCAGAACCTCTGTTTTCTCCCCAGTGACATCAGGACTTCTGCCTGACCCTGTTTGCCCTGCATCATCTTGGGATATGCTGCTTGATCTTTCCAATTACTGTGATGACTTTTTTCATTTGTGATTCGTGACAAAGTGCTTTTGGATGAAAATTGTAATTCGAGCAAAATCACAAACCGCCAACTTTATGAAGGCATTTTACTTGCTAACTCAAGCTGTGTGAAGTTTGCCTGATGTATCACAAAATAAAGGTAAATATCTTGCATTTTGAAACTCGATAAATTATTGCCAAAGGAAAAATGCCCGGAGTTAATCAATCTGATGGTTTGGTCACCACTGTTCCCTTGAGGATTTTGAAGTAGTGGAACATGCTTTAACACCGGTCTGCTCTCATCATTTGGAAGAGAGAAAACAAACATTCCTGCTTCTCAGCTCCTCATCAGTGTCTGAACTTGAATGAATCAGCTATTGAGCTGAAGGAAATGAAATATAAATTGACACGAAGAAAATGTTCTCCCTGCAGCTGCAGAAACAGCTATAGCTGTCAAAAGCTGACTTCTATCCTTTCAAAGACCAGCATTTTGGGTCACATCATCATATTCAGTAGCTGGCCTTTCTATAAAAGTTTGGCCGAAAGGTACTGCTTTAATATTATTTTTTAAAATTTATTAAAGTAAGTTTAATGAAAGATTGTCTTAATTTTAGTTGTGACTTTTGACATACATTTAGAAATGAAAATCGGAATACGAGCTACTCTTTAAATGTTACTCCTGTTTCTTCCTTGTTAATTATCAGAAACATAGCATTTAGAAGTCTCACAAAGTCATTTCAAAATAAAATTAGTATTTTTTTATTTTGAGACTTCTAACTCAGTAGTTTGTGTTGCAGAAGTGCTCCTACCTGGGGGTCAGGCAGTTGCATTTACTCACCGTGGTTTGGCTGGGCTTGCAACTGTGCGGTGACACAGGGCTGTAACTTGTTGCACAGGCATCTAAACAAATACTAAATAGTCTGGTTTGGCGAGTGATTCCAGGCCATTTAGATTTCCAGGACTGCGCCCTAGACCTGTCTGGCTGCTGCACTGAATTACCTGGAACAGATTCCTTCAACTGAGGTTGCCCTATCATCCTTCTTGTCTTAAGTGGAGCCATTATTTAAACATTATATTTTTCTGGGCAATTTCTTTGCTATGCAACTTTCCTGACTTGACTTTGAATGCGCAAGGGAATATGACACAATTTCTCCCTGCTTCTCTCTCATGAATGCTTGGAGAAAGGAAAGAGCATTAGAAGACCATCATCTTATAAAATGCTTTCATTATACATGGGAGGAAAAAAACCCAACAACTTTCTTTTTGGTGTTTTGGAAGACGTCTTGTACAGACCTGTTATTATTCAGTTCTCTACCACAGCAACTACTTGACTGTATCTCAGATATAAAATTTATTATCAAACTTATTGTTGAAGCTGTTGGCATGGAAGAGAGCTCTACTTCAACACGTTAAACATGCTTTCACGGCCAAAGCGTGCTTCTCTCCTTCTCCACCTACTTTTAGGGTTTTTTTCCCCACCCATGATGGCAGCATCTTCTGAGACAGCAAAGAGCTTTCCCTGCTGCTTTGCTCTTTCTCCCATAGGCAGAGTGGACTTTCTAATCACTGCCGGTGTGGTACTGCCTGTCTGAATACTGCTGCTAGTGGGTATGTCTTCTGTGAGTAGTCCTCCTAGTTGCTGTTAAATAATATATATGTGCCTTGAGATCGGCTGCATCGGGCATTTGTGGAAGTTGGGTCTTTGCCTTTGGATGCCTTAAAACCTATTCCATGAGATCCCTTCAGTTTTCTTCAGCTATATTTTTTTCTTTTTAAAAAATTTTCTTAAAGATGTAATTGACTTTGAGCATGACAAAAAGTCATTTTTGGTACAGCATTGACACCTGCTTAATTTATAGGATTGAATGCTGCACGCAAACATCTTTTCTTACATAACTGATATTTCTTATTTTAATACAGTACATTTTTAAAGCTGAACTTTGAAGCTGATCCCTCTATAATGCTAAACAGAAGCCTTTTATTATTTTTAAAGGATTTGTACGCTGTCAGATGAACAGATGCTAACATGCACCTGTAGTCTGTCTCCACTGGGAACCATATTTACCGCTACTGTTTAGAACTGTTCGGAACATTTTTGAACCAACTTCAGGATGAAAGAATAGGCTTTTATGTAAAAAAAGCTTTAGTGAAAAGCATCTGCTTTGTATGTCTAGTTTCTTTTTTTTTTTTTGCTAGAACTAAAAATTGATGTATATCTTTGACTTGAGAATTTCTGTTCAAAATACCAACTTTCTGTGGAAAAAAGGAGATGGAGAAGATTTATCTGAGGACTTGTCAAAATTCTGTCCAGACATGGTGATGACAACTTCTGTGTTTTAGCTACTTATCATGATTTGTTGATGTTTTAGATACTCTTGTTTGATATTTGTATTCATGAGGCTGAAGTAAATGCCTTATTTGGGATTTATGCCTGATTTTGCCACTGACTTTAATTTTCCAGGATATTGGACAATTTTTTGTTCTATTTTTTAGGAGCTGGTGGATGAGGGTAAAGGAGTAGGATGAGCAAGGCAACTTGGAGACCTTTTAGCCTTAACACTGAGTTACTAGCACTCATACCTCCAATCAGTCAAGGATTTCCAGCATGGTTTAAGTATTAGCTGTTGCAGAGCACTGGGCAGGCGTCATCTGGACATCCAAGATCCAGAAAGACAAAGTAAAACAAAAACAAGCATAGAGAAAAATTAATGGCATGATCAGAAGAATAGAGGGTCCATCATTAGAGAGGATTAAGAGTTTGGCTTATTGAACTCAGGAAAACAAAGCCTGAGAGGGAGATAGAGATACCTCCAAGTGTCTTGAAGGAATAAACAGAGAGGGTAAATAAAACCTAAACTATTTAGGCTAAATAGGCAATATTGGCACAAAACCAAACAGACACAAACTGCCATGAGAAAATTCAGGCTAGCAATTAAATGATGGTTTCTATCTAGTAGAGGAAAAAAAATTGGAGCAGCTCTCAAATGGAGGCAAGAAACTTCAAAATGGGAGCACGGTTGGTCTGTGGAAGGGGCTTTATGTCCTGACGATGCCTGGAGAGGACAGAAGAGAACAGTCAGATCTCTGGCTGCTCCCTTCAGAACTTCAGCTGTGATTATCCTTCCCACCACCAACGAACCACACTCCATCCCACAGGTTTCTAACTCTGTTTCCACCTCTTGAATTGGTTTGTGTGCTCCTTCTGAGTGTGATTTCTGGACCGGTGCTCTCTGCTCCTCCCAGGGGCATCATCCTCGTGCCGACCCCTCTGCTCTGTCTCTGACGGAAGGACAAGTGCAGTGACTGGTTGCTGCTTCGAGGAAGCTCTTCATCCACCTTTACCACCTCATACTGCCCTCCCAGTTTGTAATCCGAATGCTGCATCCCTGACCATTGATAACCAGTGGGTACCTTGTGTAATGGGATTTCACTTTCGTATTTAACCTAAATTACTACGTGTGCGCATATATTTTTTTTTTAAGTCTGTATTTAAGCCTGCATTTTTTTGGTCCAGACTGCAGTGGCAGGACTTATCCTGGGTGGAATCAATATTCATGCTGTTTCCCCGTTTGTAAAACCCATGTGGGCATTGTTGCACTTTCACAAACTAGGTTGCACGGGAGCCCACAGCAACACTCTGCTTCTCTGGAGATGGGTCGTGCTATTTCAAACTATTTGGCTAATCAGTAAACTGAGATCTGCTTCTTCACATATAATATATAATATTTTCTCTGCCTTTGTGCGCTACTTTACATTTTGGATCCTTTGCCATTAGGTTTTGAAGCGTATAGACTGCATCTAATCCAATTTATCCTGTTCATCTTGGCAATGCTTGCAATGCTGACAGCTTAAAGAAAACACTTAATTTGACTAAGTGTTTTCAGTTTACTTCTCAGAATAGTTGAAATCATTAAAGCCAGAGTACCCCTGCACTGCAATACACACAGTTCTGACCTACTTTGGCAAGTTAATTATAATTTGTGTGATCCTGCGGTCTTTGCTTATGCTGCGGGCTGAAGGAGTTTACCTAGGTAAGACTGGGCTCGGTGTTTGAGAATAATTCTCCTGCTTTGCTGCTTTTTAATATGACTTTTAAAGAAGCTCTTAGAGTAAAAACGGGGGATGTCGGGGACCTGGCGTGGTGCGTCGTGCTAGGCAGGGTGCAGGGGGCTGAGTGCTGAGCTTCCCATGCGGATGCTCTCCTGCTGTAAGGCTCCTGGAGCCCATGTATCCGTGGCTATTTGTATTCATTGCTACCTGCCAGAGGTGAGGCACAGCGGAGGGATGTGGAGCAGCCCTGGAAGTGCCCTGATGAGCACAGGTGATTACACACAGTCGTTCAGTAGCACTGGAGCGTGCCTGAGCTGAAGGGGTCGCAGGCTGCATCCCCATCTTCCGCACAATACTCCCATAGTTGAGGAATTGTCTCAAAGCCCTCTGTGATGGCATCTCGCCCTCCCCCTGCTGCAACCCAACAGGAAGAAACATAATCTAGGCTTACCGTAATTACCAAACACACATCCCAGACTCCGAGCAGGAAAGAAGGGAGAAGGCATAAATGAGAATAGAAATGGACTAAATGGATTTGTCAGTGCCAACAGTAATGTGCTATGCTAGTGTGAGGCGAGTGTAGTTGCAATTGCCATCGTAGATAACTGAGGCAGCGTAAGTATCAGTACGTGCTAATAAAAAGATAGTAAGTCCTGAGCTCCTCAGTGGTCTTACACCTTGGCTGGCTCATGCCTCTGTGTCTCTTCTGCCAGTGGAGGTCACAACAGCTCGTTTAGCTGCTGTGCCTGAAGTCTGGGGAGATGTCAACAAACCCACAACATTCTGGATGTCTTACGGTGTGGTTTGTCATTTGGATTTGTGTTTATTGTAGTTAACTCAAAAATTAAGAAGTGGTTTTCTAACCCCAATTTCTTACAAAAATTTAATTGAAAAAAATCCAGGTCAAAGTCCAGCTGATTTTGAACTGCTGGATAGGACCAGGAGAATTCAATATTGTGGTTTGGTGGCACTGGTGCATGTCTGTGATGATGAGGCAGCCTGAAACTGCTGGTCATTGAAGGGCAGGTGATAAGATCATGCTACACCACCACAGAGATAGTTTGATTTGGCACATGATACAATTTTCCTCTGTGGTTATCTTTTTTTTTTCCTTTTGAATTCTTTTCTTAAGACTTCTCTTTCAGAGATGTGCGCTGGCAAGTTGCAATACCGCAGAGAAGGGAAGGTCCGGAGCTGCAGTAGGAGTAAGGAACTTGGAAAATGCAACTGGTGCGGAAGAGCGAACAAGGTCACTGGTGACAAGGCTCTGCTCCATCTGTGCAGGCACGCTCGTGAGCAGAAGCATTCCAGCAACGTGGTATTTTGTCACATTATTCCTTTCCTTATAAATTTCAATAGCTAGTTATTTGCCTGCCTTTGGTTGGGAGACAAAGCCCCTCTTTGTGCAGCCACACAACGCGGCTATCTCATGTAACGGAGAAATGAAATGCAAATTTCTCTGATAAGGCAGGAATGGTGCTTGTCTGGGGAAGAAGGAAGCATTGTCTGGCCACGGGAGCAGAAGAAGGTGGTGCTGCCCAGGGCCTCTGACAGCCAGTCCCAAAAGGTGGAAGAAACCACAATTTGTGGAGTCTTCTGATAACATTGACATTAAAACTTCCCATGTCCTCATTTAATCTTTCATAGAATAGGAACAAAACTTACTCTACTGTTTTGTGCAATTCAGCAAAGTATTTTAACCTGCAATTTATTTTTAAGTACACAAGAAGATCCCCAACTGTCTGCACAGAACAATATACAAGATAAAGCATTTTGTAACATTGGGTCTGAGTAATTTGTAAAGGACCTGGAGCAGTTTAAGTGAGGATCATTAAAATTACTAAGAAACTCTTTTAACCATACTTTTTTCTATTTTTTTAAATCCATTTTTCAAGGAAGTGGGAATTTTTACCTTATATATTATTATTGTTCTTTATCTTTTTTGTTGAATTGTGGTACAGTGTAAGTGACTAGCTAAAAAAATAGTAGAGTGGAAGCAAACTAATGCTGGAGCAAAGGCAAACCTTTGAGATATCACTGAGAAATTCATTTGTTCAGTATCAGAGCAATACTGCGATAAGAGCAATACCAACGTGTGTTGTGCATATGAGGCGATAGTCTGAGTTCAAATCGGTGGCACAGCCAGGGGACAGTTTAACCTCTGGCATTGGCTAGAACTGGGCAGCGATGTGAGCCAGTGCAGTAGTGCTAATTAATGCACCCAGAGGAGACACAATGAGGCACTGGCCCTGTACACTTGAGACATACTTCTGTTGGAGCCGAGGTGCCAATTGGAGCTCATAAAAATAGCCTAATGTTAAAAAAAAAATAAAAAAGGCAAAAATCCAAGTAATATAGATAAAAGGAGATTTAGACATAAAGTAATAAAGTGGACTGAGTAATGCATCTCTCTAGTCCTTTAATACAGGGCAGGACGAGCTCTGCTGTAGCTGCCGTTATTGAAATGCAGAAGTTTTGTTCCCAGGCTGGGCAGCAGCATCTTTGCTAACCTTGCTCTCCCTGCCAGGGCTGAGCTGGCAGAACTCTCACCCATCATCTCGGAGCAACCTCCAGTGGAGAGCAAGGATGAACATCCCAGGGCTACCACCTCCATGGCTGGCATGGGGGGGAGGGTATCTGTGAAAGGTTTTTTACCTACACTTACGGTGGATGCAAAATAAACCCATTTCAGACTGAATGAGATACCAAGAGAAGTATTTGTTTCCTGTTCTGCTTCTGGTTTAATATTGGTAGTGCATTGTCCTTTGTAGGCTTTCAGTCTGAGTGATTTCAGTAATAAAACCCACCAAACGCTAAGCAGTGCTCAAGCTGAACACCACTGCATAGGAAATCAAGGTATCGTGGGAGTATGGCAAGTCCTTGGCTTCGTCTGATGACCTGTTCTTGATACCTAAGACAAGGAAGTAGCTTTTCCAGACTAGCTAGAGTCAGGTTAATCTGGATTTTTCTCAGTAGATGTGTTTGGGGTGGATGGAGGATCTTGAGCACGTATCCATTTGAAATAACCTCAGTGTTTCTGATGAAGATGTCCCCAAGGACCTTAACTTCACATCAAAGAGAAACTCTTAGTACTGCTTGCTAGAAAATGCTCTTCCTTCAGCTGGCTGTGAGAAGATCAGTGCTGAGACTGATATGAGTGAGTATATACCTTACAATATGCTACTGTCCCTCTAAAAATTATTTTATCGGAGTTTAATATATTAATAGTGCTTGGCTGTACGTGGCCCTGCTTTACAACTGCCTGGATGGTAGGAGAGAGGAACCATTTGGCAAATCAGGCCAGACCAAATGGCATTCATTTGGTTAATCACCAGCTATTAAAATAGCATCAAATCATAGCAACCTATTTGTTTATCATTCAGTGCACAATTTTCTGCACAGTATATTCATAACTGCTGTACCCAAGCTAATTTTAAATGAGCCAACAAAGCCATTTTCCAGAACTCTCCTGGGAAATGGATCTGTGGACTGATCAATCTCTCTGCTACCTCCCCCCCCAAAATCAGAGCTAATGACATTGGTGTTTAACTTTGAAATAAGGTGATTTTGGATTTAGTCTCATTTTTAAGGCTCTATGTGGTTTTAATCTCTTGCATTACTCCAAAATTCATTCAACTTCTAGTGCCTCCAAGTAGGTTATACCCACTGAGTTCTCTCCAGGCATGTGAACGTTCAGGAGTCATTGCAGATGGTTTTGTGATTTCTGCTAGAGACACCCTTCAACAGTTCCTCTCTTTGTCACCGTGAGTTCGGCAAAAGATGAAATCCCTTTTCTTCAGCTCAGGAATATAAAAGTAACTTCAATCTCAGTCTACAAAGTGCTGATCTTCTCTTTCTGAGGGCTGATACCTCACTGCAGGAGTAGAAGCCCTTTACAGTTCTGGGGAGCCGAAGAGTAGAGCTGTGGTCTGTGCAATGATGCAATTATTTTAGTAGTGAGGCAAAGAATGGATGAAGGTGTGATAGTAGTGAGTATGCAATGAAGTTCTTCTTTTGTTTGTACTGCAGTAAAGCTTAGGAGCCTTAATGATGAACCTCTGGTCTAAGAATTATGCACAAATCTGAGGAATGAGTGATACCTATACAAAACAGCTTTTTCATATGAATGAATACACGGAGAGTTCAAAATTCCTCTTCTGGCACTATTGGTGTCTTCCTAATCTATCTTCTTCATCTTTAATATGCCTGCAGAGAAGGGAGGACAAATTTTGGCTTTGCTGGCAGACCTCATCTTGCAGAGATCCCCACTGTGTCCACACTCTCGTGTCAGTGAAACAGGTATGTGCTTATTTTTAGGGAAGCGATGGGCTATGATGAAACCTCAGACCCATCTTAAGGCTAGCTGAATCGTTGGCTTGGCATTTCATTCTGCACGTCCGTTGATTGGTCATTTTATCACTAGTTATGAAGTGAAATTATCTAATCTTGATGCCATATGGTATACGGTATTTATAGTTTAGTATGTTTTCCATGTATGTGTGCTAAAGCCTGCTTCAGGGATTTGTTATGGTCCTTGTGTTTACAGGATTTGGGTCTTGGGTGAAAGAAGAAACTGACAGTTGCTAACGTTTGATTTAAACTGATACATTGGAGGCCACATGGGTGATCCTTAATTAAAGTCAATTTACACTTTCTCTCCTTCTCCAGGGAGGCTGTCGGGGCTCCCTAGGACCAGACCTTGTGTCCACCCAGCTCTGCTACGTCTGGTAAGTGATCGGGAGGGGGGATGACCCCAGGGGACTGGGGGAGAAGCCTGTGGGAGGCTGGGGGTGCTTAACCTCCACCCCAGCTCCTCTCCCAAATGACCACAAGCACATGGTGTCTTTCCAGGTCTCCGATATGGGTAGGCTTAACCCTGAAGCATCCCTCAAAGGATTATTGTCAGCATTAGGTTTGACGTCAGGTTCCTTGCCTTCCATCAAAATGCTCCGTTCCCCTTGAAATGTTGATAAATAAGGAGCTACAGGATTAATTATGTGGGACATTAGTCACTCAATATGTGTCATTATTTTCTCAAAGCAAGTCTAAATGAGCACCACAGAAGGGTCTTGGAGATCTGCGTTTTGAGCTGATTCAGATGTGGTACAATACGAGCGTGTTCTCAACCCCAAATATTAGTTGCCTGGCGCAGGTGCCTGCGCTGGGGACTTTAGCGAGTTGCATGGTGTGAATACCCTTCACAATTTTTTGGCTGCTTCTCATCAAAAAAGATCCCTGTGCATAACTTCAGCTCCAGTAGAAGTAGTAGGAAAGCTGTGCTAAACTTTAGAGCACACGTGTTGGTCTGCTTGAGACCCACGTCCCACTCCTGATCATGTCTCTGCTGCCGTGCCTTGGTCACTCGAAGTTGTGGTAATGGCAGACACAAGAGAAACTGGATGAAGTTGGACCAACAATTTTAAAAAGCAGTAGCTAAAAATAATGAACAAGAACCCCTGAGAGGGGAGAAGCAGTGTTCAGTTGCCCTGTAAGAACCCAGTGAGCGCTTGAACAAAGAGGAGTTAATAAATGTTACGGTCAGGTTTTTTTGGATAGGATTCTTGCAGAATATGATTTCATAATCCGCTGTCTCTAGTGAACAACAAGACCTCTGTAAACACTCAATATTCAAATAGAAAATTGTTTCTTGTAGGCTTCCATGGCACAAAATAAAAGCTCTGTAAATCTGGGCCTCCATATGTGATTCTCAGCTGGTGTAAGTCCCTGAATGAATTACATGTGAACAGAGAAATTAATGCTACACACATGGTGGCCAAACTTGAAAGCAAAAATTGCAACTGAGAATATACTGCAGCGGATTGTGAAATATTTGAAGATAAAGGGAAGCTCGAGTCCTTGTTGATATAATGCATCATTGATGCATTTCAAGGAATACACAACTATCACAGTGAGATAGTACAATACCGAGATCAGGTTTGGGAGAGTGCGAGGACTCGTTCTTTAAAATCAAAGACTGAATTTAAGCAGAATGCAAGCTAAAAAGGCAAATATGCAATGTTGGCTATCTAGCATATTTTTTGAACAAATATTGGGTAAAATTCTTTCCCCTTTTTAAAAATCTGGCAACTTACTGTTGCAGTAAATGCATATCCTATCCAGGTTTTGAAATGTTTGTGCTCCAAAGCCGCTTTTGTTAATCAGTCAGTGTTGATGATGAAGTACCCAAGAGTTTTGGTACTTTTGAAGCAGTTGTGATCTTTTTGTTGTTGTTTTCTTCCCCCTCCTCCTCTCAGCAGAGGAGGAAGGAAGAATGTGCATGTTACAGTGAATTCTAAATGAGGGCTGTGCCTCCCCTGTTTGCAAAAAGCCAAGCAAAGCAGTAAAAATAATAAATAAAACAAATGAAACCCTCTTTAATCCATTCATGAGCTCGAGTGTTTCAAGTAGGCCATAATATTAAGACAAAGAGTTCTGAAAGAGATGGATCAGAGGAAAGGGCTATTGCTTAAACAATGTCAGCCTATTTAATTGAATTGCGTATTTGTCAGCCCTGTATTTTCCCATGTCCAGGACTCTTACTGTTGATTCAAGGCTTAAGGCCTAAATAGAAAGAGCAACAACTGCAGTGTATTTTGATCCCGAACAAGCTGTGTCCTTTGAAACGCCAGATCTTGGCACTGGGAAGAATGCTGGAGAGCTTTGATGCAACAGAGGGCACCAGCAAAAGAGGTAGTGAAAATATGTTACCCCCATGGATTCGACCTTGCCGTAGCATGCCGAGGGAACTTGACTGAGCATTTTTAAGCCTGATGTTATTTCTGTAACTGTTTACTTCTATTTATCACAGGGACAACTGGGACTGGGGTAGTGGACCAAGAACGGGGCCAGAAGCCAGGAACTCTCAACTCACTCTTTGAATTAATTTGGTATTTTTTTTTAATGTATAAAATCTGTAGTTTAGTCATGGGCAGTTGCAAATGTTCATGGCCTTATGATTGAACTGTTTTCCGTGTTGATTTGTTGCACAAAATAACGCTTGTGTTTCCCTTCCCTCAATAGATATCTTATGGCTCATGCTCTACAACAGTGCTGGAGGGAGCCACCGGGGTTTGGACAACAGCAGCTCAGGCTGAAGCAGAGTAAGTAAAACTTGCAAGCTTTAGTCTGGAGTATCTGCTCTGTTTATTTAGAGAGAGTTTCCCACTCTGGCATTCCTCTCCGTCCCAGCCACCTATCTACTACTGCCATATGCATAGGAACAAATAGAAATTTGACTGTTTTTTCTCTTCGGTACCCGTACCAGTTTTGTTTACATGATGATTTTGAGGACAAGTTGTCCATGATCATGAAGGGCATGGTCTGTCCATTGTCCATCTCTTTGAGGCATCTTTGGGAAAACTTTGGGAGTGCATTCCCAGTGGCATGTCAAACAGGAACCACAACATAACGGGAGTAAATATGTTGGCATAGCACCCTGACTTTGATAGGGATGACACCAAAAAAGGATGCTTGAAATTGGTCCCTCAATGCAACTGTCCATATGACAAAACTCCGCTGAGTCACTTTTTACAATGTGACCAAATACTCTGTGGATGTTACTGAGTGGTGTCTGCCCAACTTACTCTGTACAGATCCTCAATTACCTTTCATTTACAGCCAGTTTATATAGCCTAGGTACATCCTCTTCCATTGTTTTGTACTCCAAATGCTCATGAAATTCCATTTTTTTTTTTTTAGAAGCTGGAACAGCTCTTCCCTGATTAGTACATGAGTGACCCAGATCAATGCCTGCTTCTGCTTCCACTGATGCTAGTGCATTAAAATCAGTTGACTTTGGTGCTGTGGGATCACGCTCTCGATATCCTGAATGGTGAGTGTAGAATCTGGCTATTTTAGACTAAATTGCACTTCAGTTGTGCTTGAAGGATCATGAAAAATGTGAGCAGGGGCATCATGTTCCTTGAAGCACACCGTACATGAAGCAGGACAAATAAGGCACATTTTTATCTGCCAAAATTGCTAAGTATGGGGTGCAAGAGAAGCAGTGTGTATTGAGGGGTTTTTAAATTATTATTATTTAATTTCAGGATTGGATGTTTTACTTGAAGAAATGCCTTTGTGAAATACAGGCTAACAGGCTCAACAGAGCAATGATCAGGAGAAATTCTGTATTTCATGTCCATGGAGGGGGTCTGACTATGTTAGCTGATAGATCTTAAAAACCTACGGTGCTTCAAAGCACGCTTGTCCCTGCTAACAAGCCCACCCATCTCTCTGCCACTTTTATCATCTTTTTCCAATGAATATTTCTGCCACTATAAGTGTCTTTGTTTTGCCTAAACTTCAAGGTGGTATGATATTTCTTTCAGCTGGTTCTAGCACTCCTGAGCTATGTTGAGGTTTCTCCTCCTGCTGAACACGCAATTTTAGGAGCATTAATTGTAGGCCATTTTTTAAGAAGTAGTACTAAAATAGGTTCCGTAAATAGGAACGTTATGACCCTAGGAAACGGCTTACCCAGGTGGAAGGGTCTGACACTAGAGCATCTATCAACCCGGCTCCACAAAAGCCGTGCAGCAAAACTCCTCTGGAGTTTTAACCTGATCGTATACAGAGTGATTTAATTTTGTAATTCCAGTTCCACGGGGAGTGAGACTACAAAACCTGCTCACGGGACTGCTTAGATCTATCTAAACAAGCCTGTGTGATCCTTTTGCCTCTGCACGAGAGTCTTCATTTGTCTTCCCAATAGGTTGTAGGGATAGAAGTGCCACCACCTCCACTTACAGAGAAGGAAGTGGGACGCAAAGAGGTTAAAGATTTGTGTGAGCTGGCTCAGGGGTGGCATATTGAAATCAAAATTTTAAAGCATCAGGCTCATCACTAGCTTATCCTTCTGCAACGGAGCAAATGGGCTGCGTGGCGACAGTGAAAATTTGGAGGAATTTTTCTAAAGTCTGAAAATCTTTTGCCGCTCTCTGGCTAGCTGAATTTAAAGGCAAAAATGCCTCTGTGGAATCTAAAGATTTCATTTGCCACCTTGCCTCATGATTTTATGAAGCTTTTAGTTTAAATACGATTTCAAATAACACCTGAAATTCTTTATTTTGAACTCTCTTCTTTAAAAGAAAAAATCTACTATTTCATACACTACTATTTTCAGTTTTAGGGGGGATTTGTATTTGTTTTGATTGAAGTACATTTTTTTTTCTCCTTTTTTTGCAAATCATGCAGTTCAGATGCATTTTAAAGAGTTTCTAGATGCATTTTAAAGAGTTTCCGCTCATGTCCGAGCTCTGGTTCTGATGTGTGCAAAGAGCATGGCTGCTCTGAACCCACTGCATGTTAAAAAGATTTAATATTACTTTTGTTTTTTCACAGTGACTCTTAATTGAAAATTTAAATACTTAATGAGATATTTCTATCCAGAAGGGAGGGGGGAAAAAAAAATCCTGCGGTTCCTTCCCAAGCAAAAGTCATGCTGGAGTCTGGTACCCGGTCAGCGGTGATCTGTCAGCCATAAGGTAACGGTAATTAGTGCTAACACGGCCTGCACCCAGAACACCTTTGGGGGTGCTGGTCTGTACCCCAAGCTCCTCTCCCAGCCTTTGGTACCTTACCTACACCCCTCAACATATAGCCTGTGTCCGGTATTTCAATTGGAAAACGGCTCTGGCTGTGGCTCTTTATACGAGTCCTTACTCCATCCATGTATTTGGGTAAAAATTGGGTTTACTCACATAAAACCTTGTAATCGAAACAAATGGCATTTCTAATTGAGCAAGGCCCTCCCGGTAATGAAGGGCAGCAGCGCTGTTGAGATCACTGGTTCGTGTTTCTCTCCCTGTTCAGGAGACTAAACTAATTTATTTATGAAATCAAAGCAACCCACCAGATTAGCCATATAACTAGCTAGCTGCCTTGTTTAGATTCACTTGTTTGCTATCTCATGACATCCAAGTGAACAAGCTATATGTCACTGAAAGCGTTGGCGCTCTATCGTATATAATAGACTAGTTTGAAGTGCAAAAAAAAGATCCTGCAATGGGGCTACAAGCAGTACTTTTTTTTTTTTCCCAGTGAGCATATGCTGCGAGTGGGAAAGGACTGTGTAATGTAAACGGAGGTTTCATTAGCGATGATACGTGGCAGTCCCCGGGTGAAGGAGAAGAGAAAGGAAATCTGGGAGCACCTGTAGACTTTTCAGGCTTCTACCCATGTGGAAGAGGCACGTGCAGGGATGTACTGAGGGCAACGGTGGGATCTGCTCTTCCCTCTTAGCCTCCTCTCGGGCCTCCCCGTAAAGGCATGTTTGCGAGGCTCAGGTAGTTTGGATGCAGAATGAGTCCCTCTCTGCATCTAGCCTCCAGAAACCAGTTTTTGCAAACAGCAGGCAAGCACTCACTTCCACTGGAAGTTTTAATATTTCTATCAGAAGGGCAGAAGGTCTCCTGGGAAATATTTTGAACCAAATGTCTCCCGTGACCCATCATTCTGGTTTTAAAAGTTGACGTTGAGCTTTTCTAGAAACCTTGACGATTGGCCTGGCTGTGTTTCCTCTCCCCTGACTTTTTTCCTTGCAGCAGGTAGGGGAGGGTGCCCTGTGTGTTACGGGACTGACCAGGCTGGATGCTGAAGACCTTGCTGTCCCCGTGAGTGTTTCATTCCCCTCCCGCCAGCTCCTGGCCTGATATTAAAAGGACTCTGTGGCGGACACGCTGGTGGCATGAGCTGCTGAGCTCAGCAGTGCTTCATCAGGATTCACAGCTTTTTCCCCGGCTGAACTCAAGCAAGCTCTGAGCGATGGCACTTCGCCTTTCCTCCGCCGCTTTCCATCCTTCAGCTCCTTTTCGCTGCATCAGGGCTCTGGGGATGATGGAGGGGG